>CM046730.1:0-23890 GCA_025584915.1 Monochamus saltuarius
CCATGGTAGTAGGCGCAGAACCTACCATCGATGGTTGATATGGCAGACACTTGAAAAATGCGTCGCCGGTGCGAGACCGTGCGATCAGCTGTTTGCATGTATTAGCTCTAGAATAACCACAGTTATCCAAGTAAATGTGGGTACGATGTAAGGAACCATAACTGATGTAATGAGCCTTTCGTGGTTTCACGTAATTCGGCTTGTACTGAAACATGCATGGCTTAATCTTTGAGACAAACATATGACTACTTGCAGTATCAACCAGGGAGTTGTTTCTAGTAAATATATACGCGCGAGACGTATACATAAGTATAACTAGAGATCACTCTCCTCCGATTTATATATATTGTACTACGCAGAGACAGATGCGTCTCTAGTGGGCGTGTGGTGTGCGTCGTGACGGCGGTTAGACCGTCGAGACGCCACGCTCAGAGAGGTAGTGCGTATACGTCCATATGTACGTGTATACGCCACGTCGCGGCAGCTTTTTTTCTACGAGAAGAGACGCGCGGACGTGAGAGGTCCGGTTCGACATCTCGCGTTGTCGTCGTCGTCGAAATATTACTACTTCGACGACGCAACGCGATACGTCGTAGACCGGCGAAAATCTTCGATTATTCTCTCGACCCTTCGCTAGATTGAAGGCGACACGGTGTCTTCGAAAGAATCGTTCCGAATCGTCGTGATATTCTCGCTCGGACAGAGGAGTCGTCGCTTATTTGGCGTCGAACATAAAACGCGCGACACCTATCGCGGCGACACTAGCCGAAACGTAACCTGTGCGTCACATCGATTAGAATGTGGACAACGAAGACGACGATCGCCCGGCACCGCGGGGTCGGCAGTTTATTACAAATTCCGACGATCGCTCGTGGACCTGCTAAGACGCTAAGCGCCTGCCGAATCCGCGATCTCGCTGGGTAGAGCGTGCGTTCTCCTCGTATCGCTAAAACGCGATGCCGATATAGTCATGTGGTCGTCGTCGTGGATGTGTAATGGTAAAAGTTTCCTTTCACGCTTTACATCACGACGAAGCGAAGGCGACGACGGCATCGGCGTTTCTAGCTACATAGCGAGGAGAGAGCGTGTCGCTATCTCGAAGGATAGCGCGTGGTGCCCGAAGTCTACGCGTGTGTATTTCGACCATAGAAAGTGTTCATCGTCTCCGCGACATCGGCGTTGTCACATATTTAATTTCGAAAGAATGAATTAAATGAAAAGTGAACCGAATTAAGGAGACGGCGGCCGCTTCACACAACGACTAGGCTAATGGAACGGCGTTTGCCGCCGGCGAAAGCTAACTCCGTTACTGCGAGAGAAGAACGTGAGTTACTACTACTCTACAGTTAAAAAGTACAGCGATCACTCTGCTGCTATACTACCGTTCCTATTACCACGGGAGCGCCCGACGTCGGCTGCCTGCCGCGCCGGTCGCCTCCACAATAAAGCGCACTCGTCAGGGGGCCACGTTCGAGCTCGCCGTTCGTACGGCTCTGCGCGGCGCTTTCTTACCGCATTGCCTGGGACTGCTAGACTGCTAGAGGGACCACCGAGGACCGAGGGTACTGCAACGTAGAGGTTTTCGAGCGGCAAGTCACATCAAACTTGGCGGTTGAAAGGCAGGTATGTACGTACTTATTAAATGATAATTGTTAGCGTAAGATAGTTGGGTAGAAGATCGTTATTGTGTTGTTTTTCTTGTACGTTTCAGATTTAAATTATGGTCGGCCGCCTCAAGACCATAGAAAATGGGGTGCCTACGTCACAATTTTGGATTACGTGGAAGGTAGGTCGATGGACACGCGGCCAGAAGGTGTGCAAATCCTGTAGGGCTCGACTAAATCCAGTAAAGAAACCGAATCTTTGTGTCGACAGGACAGTCTCATAAATTACGGAAAAAAAAAACGGAGAGCAGAAGAATTAGAGAGACAGACAGAGCGCATAAATAGGCTGTCTAAAAGGTAAGAATTTACTAATTTTAATCGACGCGATGGACGAGTGAAATTTAGTTGGTCACTTTCAGGATAGATCCAACCAAAGAGGGATTGCGTTCCTAAGAGTACCTCTTCCGAAGATGGGACACGTAACCTTAAACGAGTGAGTCTGCGGCCAGTTCCTGGACCACAAAAGGGTGCAGCAGCAGCATTCCAGTCGAATATCTAGGAGAAGTAGCGGCGGCGTCAGAAGTCAGCCGAAGTGAAGGAAGGAGTAAATGTTTATTTTTACGGCCAACATATACACGTCTGGGACGTGCTAGCTAGCTAGTTCAGAAAGGGGTACTCGGACCGATTGCCGGCTCGTTCTGCTCTTACCGATACATAAAATAATAACATAAGTACATACGTATCTACTGTAAACAAATTTCAATAAAACAATAAAAATTGCGATCGTAACGACTGGGATTTATTTTCAGATTTGGAAAAGGAATTTTTGTTTGTGAAAAATTTTTCGGGCAACTATAGGCGCCAGCAGGTCGGGAACGAATCCCCCTATACTTTCCTCCCGGTATTTCTAAGAGGTACCCGGAGCCGTTTCGCTCTAAAACCAACGGTTTTCGAGATATTTGGGTTTTTCCAAAATTATAGCCTATCTTCGGGACGTCATAACTTCCTTATTATGGGACGTAGGGGGACGCGGTTCGTCTCAGGTGAAAGCTCCCACCGAACGCTAATTTGACCCGTCTTTTAGTTTTTCCGTATCTGCGACCGTTCCAGAGTTACGGTCGATAGAAGTTTTAGAATTTTCCCCCAGTCATTTCAGGAGAGGGGCTCTGAACATTCCGAAATATTACCACCAGACTATATCGCCCATGGCGAATCCAAAACTGAACTCCGTTCCTATCCAACCCTCGCGGTTTCCGAGATATAATTTTTTCTCGGCAACGGGGCCGCCCACAAAGAAAACCACCACGCCAGCGTGTTCGGCGCCCCGAATACGTACAGAGCCGCCCTAAATCGTAAATCTATTTTTCGAAAATTTCAAAGGCTCGGAGGAAAAGTCAAAGTGCTCGGAATATTCTGAAATAATTCCTAGACTATACCGACGACGGCGAATCCAAAACTGAGCTCCGTTCCTCCGTGGCCCCCGCGGTTCTGGAGATATATTAATATTTCTGCGTCCAAGGGGGCACTAGCGAAGGAGACGCCACCGAATGCGCACAGAGCTTACCCCAAACACGTACACCGAAACTAACCGTCCCTGGGTATACGCCGGACCGTCCACGTACTTATTTTCGCTTAATTTCGAATGAAAATAAGCCAAAAATGTCTATTTAACATCCGTTGTGTCATCGCCTTCAAATTTTCAAATTTACTACAGGCCGCGCCATCTATCGCGTCGAGCGTGCAACAGCTCCTGTCAAAAATCCGTTTGGCATTATATAGTCAAGGGTACAGATAATGAAATTCTGGATGATTATTAGGGCTTTCGCATGGATTACCGTCTGCGGATCGTTAATGAGTCCCTAAATGGGAATATCCTGGAGATAAACTGCTGCTGAACTGAACTGAACGGTTCACCCGACCGTAGTGACCGGAACCGGTTCACGGCAGGCGTGACGTCATTGTAACAATATATTCAGTGGGTCGTCATCTTTTCGTCTGCCGTTCTGTGGTTGGTGCGACTGATGACCGATGTCAAATTTTGACGTTTGACTCGGCGCGAAGGCGTCATATTCTTAATTTTAGATTTTAATTAAACAAACATAGTTAAATGCTATAAATAAGACGGTAAGCAGGCAAGCAAGCGTAAATTAGATTGTGGAACGAGCCGAACAGGGAATTGGTACATGCAAATAACTTGTCTCGTTTCGTTTTAGGTTAAAGGTTGGGGCGGTGCGCCGTACCAGGTTCAACTACTGAATAAAACGAACGGTATATGGGCCACAGGGAGACAGAGCATTACCCATTAGGGGGCCGGCAGCGATATCTTATCGGTTTGCTGGTGCTGTGGGACGAGTCTACTTGGCCGTTGAAAGGCGGGTATGTACCTACTTAACAATGATAATTGTTAGCGTAAGATGGTTGGGTGGAAGGTCGTTATTGTTTGTTGTTCTTGTACGTTTCAGATTTATATTGCCCTTGGCGGCCTCGAAACCATAGAAAACGGAGTGCCTACGTCACAATTTTGGATTACGCGAAAGATAGGTCGATGGGTATGCGGCCAGAAGGTGGGAAATTTATAGTGAAAATCCTGTAGGGCTCGACTAAATCCAGTAAAGAACCTGAATCTTTGCGTAGACAGGACAGTCTCATAAATTACGGAAAAAACGGATAGCAGAAGAATTGACAGAGCCCAAAAATAGGCAGTCTAAAAGGTAAGAATTTAATAATTTTAATCGACGCGAAGGATGAGTGAAATTTAGTGGTCATTTTCAGGATAGATCTAACTAAAGAGGATCGCGTTCCTAAAAGTACCTCTTCCTAAGATGGAACACGTAACCTTAAACGAGTGAGTCTGCGGCCAGTTCACGTGACGACAAGAGTGCAGCAGCATTCCAGTCGAATATCCACGATATCTAGCGGCGTTAGAAGCCGGCCAGTCAACTCTGCTAGACTGCTAGACTGCTAGAGGGACCACCGAGGACCGAGGGTACTGCAACGTAGAGGTTTTCGAGCGGCAAGTCACATCAAACTCGGCGGTTGAAAGGCAGGTATGTATATGCATTTATTAAATGATAATTGTTAGCGTAAGATAGTTGGGTAGAAGATCGTTATTGTGTTGTTTTTCTTCTTATGCGTTTCAGATTTAAATAATGGTCGGCCGCCTCAAGACCATAGAAAATGGGGTGCCTACGTCACAATTTTGGATTACGTGTAAGGTAGTTCGATGGACACGCCAGAAGGTGTGAAAATCCTGTAGGGCTCGACTAAATCCAGTAAAGAACCTGAATCTTTGCGTAGACAGGACAGTCTCATAAATTACGGAAAAAACGGAGAGCAGAAGAATTAGAGAGACAGACAGAGCGCATAAATAGGCTGTCTAAAAGGTAAGAATTTACTAATTTTAATCGACGCGATGGACGAGTGAAATTTAGTTGGTCACTTTCAGGATAGATCCAACCAAAGAGGGATTGCGTTCCTAAGAGTACCTCTTCCGAAGATGGGACACGTAACCAGCAGCAGCATTCCAGTGGAATATCTAGGAGAAGTAGCGGCGGCGTCAGAAGTCAGCCGAAGTGAAGGAAGGAGGAAATGTTTATTTTTACGGCCAACATATACACGTCTGGGACGTGCTAGCTAACTAGTTCAGAAAGTACTCGGACCGATTGCCGGCTCGTTCTGCTCTTACCGATACATAAAATAATAACATAAGTACATACGTATCTACTGTAAACAAATTTCAATAAAACAATAAAAATTGCGATCGTAACGACTGGGATTTATTTTCAGATTTGGAAAAGGAATTTTTGTTTGTGAAAAATTTTCGGGCAACTATAGGCGCCAGCAGGTCGGGAACGAATCCCCCTATACTTTCCTCCCGGTATTTCTAAGAGGTACCCGGAGCCGTTTCGCTCTAAAACCAACGGTTTTCGAGATATTTGGGTTTTTCCAAAATTATAGCCTATCTTCGGGACGTCATAACTTCCTTATTATGGGACGTAGGGGGACGCGGTTCGTCTCAGGTGAAAGCTCCCACCGAACGCTAATTTGACCCGTCTTTTAGTTTTTCCGTATCTGCGACCGTTCCAGAGTTACGGTCGATAGAAGTTTTAGAATTTTCCCCCAGTCATTTCAGGAGATGGGCTCTGAACATTCCGAAATATTACCACCAGACTATATCGCCCATGGCGAATCCAAAACTGAACTCCGTTCCTATCCAACCCTCGCGGTTTCCGAGATATAAATTTTTTCTCGGCAACGGGGCCGCCCACAAAGAAAACCACCACGCCAGCGTGTTCGGCGCCCCCGAATACGTACAGAGCCGTAAATCTTTTTTTCGAAAATTTCAAAGGCTATAGTCCATCGATTTTTTCGGAGGAAAAAGTCAAAGTGCTCGGAATATTCTGAAATAATTCTCTAGACTATACCGACGACGGCGAATCCAAAACTGAGCTCCGTTCCTCCGTGGCCCCCGCGGTTCTGGAGATATATTAATATTTCTGCGTCAAGGGGCACTAGCGAAGGAGACGCCACCGAATGCGCACAGAGCTTACCCCAAACACGTACACCGAAACTAACCGTCCCTGGGTATACGCCGGACCGTCCACGTACTTATTTTCGCTTAATTTCGAATGAAAATAAGCCAAAAATGTCTATTTAACATCCGTTGTGTCATCGCCTTCAAATTTTCAAATTTACTACAGGCCGCGCCATCTATCGCGTCGAGCGTGCAACAGCTCCTGTCAAAAATCCGTTTGGCATTATATAGTCAAGGGTACAGATAATGAAATTCTGGATGATTATTAGGGCTTTCGCATGGATTACCGTCTGCGGATCGTTAATGAGTCCCTAAATGGGAATATCCTGGAGAGAAACTGCTGCTGAACTGAACTGAACGGTTCACCCGACCGTAGTGACCGGAACCGGTTCACGGCGGGCGTGACGTCATTGTAACAATATATTCAGTGGGTCGTCATCTTTTCGTCTGCCGTTCTGTGGTTGGTGCGACTGATGACCGATGTCAAATTTTGACGTTTGACTCGGCGCGAAGGCGTCATATTCTTAATTTTAGATTTTAATTAAAACAAACAAAGGGAAATGTGATAAATAAGACGGTAAGCAGGCAAGCAAGCGTAAATTAGATTGTGGAACGAGCCGAACAGGGAATTGGTACATGCAAATAACTTGTCTCGTTTCGTTTTAGGTTAAAGGTTGGGGCGGTGCGCCGTACCAGGTTCAACTACTGAATAAAACGAACGGTATATGGGCCACAGGGAGACAGGAGACAGAGCATTACCCATTAGGAGGCCGGCAGCGATATCTTATCGGTTTGCTGGTGCTGTGGGACGAGTCTACTTGGCCGTTGAAAGGCGGGTATGTACCTACTTAACAATGATAATTGTTAGCGTAAGATGGTTGGGTGGAAGGTCGTTATTGTTTGTTGTTCTTGTACGTTTCAGATTTATATTGCCCTTGGCGGCCTCGAAACCATAGAAAACGGAGTGCCTACGTCACAATTTTGGATTACGCGAAAGATAGGTCGATGGGTAGGTGGGAAATTTATAGTGAAAATCCTGTAGGGCTCGACTAAATCCAGTAAAGAACCTGAATCTTTGCGTAGACAGGACAGTCTCATAAATTACGGAAAAACGGATAGCAGAAGAATTGACAGAGCCCAAAAATAGGCAGTCTAAAAGGTAAGAATTTAATAATTTTAATCGACAAGGATGAGTGAAATTTAGTGGTCATTTTCAGGATAGATCTAACTAAAGAGGGATCGCTCCTAAAAGTACCTCTTCCTAAGATGGAACACGTAACCTTAAACGAGTGAGTCTGCGGCCAGTTCACGTGACGACAAGAGTGCAGCAGCATTCCAGTCGAATATCCACGATATCTAGCGGCGTTAGAAGCCGGCCAGTCAACTCTGCTAGACTGCTAGACTGCTAGAGGGACCACCGAGGACCGAGGGTACTGCAACGTAGAGGTTTTCGAGCGGCAAGTCACATCAAACTTGGCGGTTGAAAGGCAGGTATGTACGTACTTATTAAATGATAATTGTTAGCGTAAGATAGTTGGGTAGAAGATCGTTATTGTGTTGTTTTTCTTGTACGTTTAAGATTTAAATTATGGTCGGCCGCCTCAAGACCATAGAAAATGGGGTGCCTACGTCACAATTTTGGATTACGTGGAAGGTAGGTCGATGGACACGCTGCCAGAAGGTGTGCAAATCCTGTAGGGCTCGACTAAATCCAGTAAAGAAACCGAATCTTTGTGTCGACAGGACAGTCTCATAAATTACGGAAAAACGGAGAGCAGAAGAATTAGAGAGACAGACAGAGCGCATAAATAGGCTGTCTAAAAGGTAAGAATTTACTAATTTTAATCGACGCGATGGACGAGTGAAATTTAGTTGGTCACTTTCAGGATAGATCCAACCAAAGAGGGATTGCGTTCCTAAGAGTACCTCTTCCGAAGATGGGACACGTAACCTTAAACGAGTGAGTCTGCGGCCAGTTCCTGGACCACAAAAGGGTGCAGCAGCAGCAGCAGCAGCAGCATTCCAGTCGAATATCTAGGAGAAGTAGCGGCGGCGTCAGAAGTCAGCCGAAGTGAAGGAAGGAGGAAATGTTTATTTTACGGCCAACATATACACGTCTGGGACGTGCTAGCTAGCTAGTTCAGAAAGGGGTACTCGGACCGATTGCCGGCTCGTTCTGCTCTTACCGATACATAAAATAATAACATAAGTAAATACGATCTACTGTAAACAAATTTCAATAAAACAATAAAATTGCGATCGTAACGACTGGGATTTATTTTAATATTTGGAAAAGGAATTTTTGTTTGTTAAAAATTTTTCTGGCAACTATAGGCGCCAGCAGGTCGGGAACGAATCCCCCTATACTTTCCTCCCGGTATTTCTAAGAGGTACCCGGAGCCGTTTCGCTCTAAAACCAACGGTTTTCGAGATATTTGGGTTTTTCCAAAATTATAGCCTATCTTCGGGACGTCATAACTTCCTTATTATGGGACGTAGGGGGACGCGGTTCGTCTCAGGTGAAAGCTCCCACCGAACGCTAATTTGACCCGTCTTTTAGTTTTTCCGTATCTGCGACCGTTCCAGAGTTACGGTCGATAGAAGTTTTAGAATTTTCCCCCAGTCATTTCAGGAGAGGGGCTCTGAACATTCCGAAATATTACCACCAGACTATATCGCCCATGGCGAATCCAAAACTGAACTCCGTTCCTATCCAACCCTCGCGGTTTCCGAGATATAAATTTTTTCTCGGCAACGGGGCCGCCCACAAAGAAAACCACCACGCCAGCGTGTTCGGCGCCCACGAATACGTACAGAGCCGCCCCTAAATCGTTAATCTATTTTTTCGAAAATTTCAAAGGCTATAGTCCATCGATTTTTCGGAGGAAAAGTCAAAGTGCTCGGAATATTCTGAAAAAATTCTCCTAGACTATACAGACGACGGAGAATCCAAAACTTAGCTCCGTTCCTCCGTGGACTCCGCGGATCTGGAGATATATTAATATATCTGCCTCCAAGGGGGCACTAGCGAAGGAGACTCCACCGAATTCGCACAGAGCTTACCCCAAACACGTACACCGAAACTAACCGTCCCTGGGTATACGCCGGACCGTCCACGTAGTTATTTTCGCTTAATTTCGAATGAAAATAAGCCAAAAATGTCTATTTAACATCCGTTGTGTCATCGCCTTCAAATTTTCAAATTTACTACAGGCCGCGCCATCTATCGCGTCGAGCGTGCAACAGCTCCTGTCAAAAATCCGTTTGGCATTATATAGTCAAGGGTACAGATAATGAAATTCTGGATGATTATTAGGGCTTTCGCATGGATTACCGTCTGCGGATCGTTAATGAGTCCCTAAATGGGAATATCCTGAGAGAAACTGCTGCTGAACTGAACTGAACGGTTCACCCGACCGTAGTGACCGGAACCGGTTCACGGCGGGCGTGACGTCATTGTAACAATATATTCAGTGGGTCGTCATCTTTTCGTCTGCCGTTCTGTGGTTGGTGCGACTGATGACCGATGTCAAATTTTGACGTTTGACTCGGCGCGAAGGCGTCATATTCTTAATTTTAGATTTTAATTAAACAAACAAAGGGAAATGTGATAAATAAGACGGTAAGCAGGCAAGCAAGCGTAAATTAGATTGTGGAACGAGCCGAACAGGGAATTGGTACATGCAAATAACTTGTCTCGTTTCGTTTTAGGTTAAAGGTTGGGGCGGTGCGCCGTACCAGGTTCAACTACTGAATAAAACGAACGGTATATGGGCCACAGGGAGACAGGAGACAGAGCATTACCCATTAGGAGGCCGGCAGCGATATCTTATCGGTTTGCTGGTGCTGTGGGACGAGAGTCTACTTGGCCGTTGAAAGGCGGGTATGTACCTACTTAACAATGATAATTGTTAGCGTAAGATGGTTGGGCGGAAGGTCGTTATTGTTTGTTGTTCTTGTACGTTTCAGATTTATATTGCCCTTGGCGGCCTCGAAACCATAGAAACCGGAGTGCCTACGTCACAATTTTGGATTACGCGAAAGATAGGTCGATGGGTATGCGGCCAGAAGGTGGGAAATTTATAGTGAAAATCCTGTAGGGCTCGACTAAATCCAGTAAAGAACCTGAATCTTTGCGTAGACAGGACAGTCTCATAAATTACGGAAAAAACGGATAGCAGAAGAATTGACAGAGCCCAAAAATAGGCAGTCTAAAAGGTAAGAATTTAATAATTTTAATCGACGCGAAGGATGAGTGAAATTTAGTGGTCATTTTCAGGATAGATCTAACTAAAGAGAAGCCGGCCAGTCAACTCTGCTAGACTGCTAGACTGCTAGAGGGACCACCGAGGACCGAGGGTACTGCAACGTAGAGGTTTTCGAGCGGCAAGTCACATCAAACTCGGCGGTTGAAAGGCAGGTATGTACGTACTTATTAAATGATAATTGTTAGCGTAAGATAGTTGGGTAGAAGATCGTTATTGTGTTGTTTTTCTTGTATGTTTCAGATTTAAATTATGGTCGGCCGCCTCAAGACCATAGAAAATGGGGTGCCTACGTCACAATTTTGGATTACGTGGAAGGTAGGTCGATGGACACGGCCAGAAGGTGTGAAAATCCTGTAGGGCTCGACTAAATCCAGTAAAGAAACCGAATCTTTGTGTCGACAGGACAGTCAAAAAATTAAAAAACGGAGAGCAGAAGAATTAGAGAGACAGACAGAGCGCATAAATAGGCTGTCTAAAAGGTAAGAATTTACTAATCTGCAAAGAAGCCCCAACGAAATATCTGAGAGATCAGTCGAAAACTGAACGTAGTGGTCAGTGACGTCAGTGAAAGCAAAGTTGTTAGGTTATTTCAATGTTTATTTAGGTGCGACTGACGTCACGGGTCTAGGACAAAGAAAGTTCAGTTATGACTGTTAAAGCAGATCGACGCCAAAAAAAAAAACATTTAATAATATAATAAAATAAAGGAAAATAAGACGGTATGCAGAAATTGCAAGCAAAAGTAAATAAGATTGTCGAACGAGCACGATTCTACTATGTCGTTTTAATAAAGGTTTATGATAAACTTTAGGGCAATATAGTGGAGGTAGTATATGATATGGGAATGGTATATAGGGAGGCCAACGATATCTAATCGCGGATTGCTGGTGCTTTTTCATTATTATATACCAGGTTCGAGCCATACATTGGAGTGGCTCAGGTGAATTTTCGATTTTTGACTAAATTGTTAGTTTTCGTAGTGAAATTTTCCAGATAATCCAGATCAACTAATCTTATCCCATAAAATTACAAAAACGGAGAGCAGAAGAATTAGCCGAAAATAGGCAGTATTTATTTAATTGCAGTAGGTGAGTGAAATTTAGTGGTCACTTTGAAGGAAATGGACAGAGACAAGAGTAGAATTTACCAAATAATACCAAACGGAAGCGAGAGAACAGGAAAAAGTGACTAGAGGGAAAGAGGACCGAGGGTACTGCAACGAGAATTCAAGTAGTCACATCAATACTAATGTTGGTTGAAAGGCAGGTATGTGTTATATTTTATAAAATGATAAGTTAGCTTAAGATTAGAAGGATAGTTGATTTTGTGATTGTTGTATGTTTCAGATTTAAATTATTCACGAAAAGATCATGACTGATTAGGGAGGCGATGGCACTCAGGTCAGATGGGTGGAGACTCCAGTAAAGAAAGAATCTTGGGCTGATCAAATACGGGCCTAAAGAATTAGCAGACACTCATAATGAGGCTAAAATATTTAGAAGTTAGAATTAGAATTTGGATCATAAAAAAATATATCTGGAAGATGATACAGATCCAAATTATTTTATGATGTGGAGCAAAAGCATATTAGAAGGTTTGTGTTAAAAATATTACTCGGAGATACATAACCTTAAATAACTATGAGCTTATATGATAGGAATGGCCAGTGAAATATCGACGATATTTGTTATTAGCAGCAGCATTCCAGAAGTTAATTTTCAAGGCTAAGAGTGAGATTGGAGGAAAAGCAAGGTAGGTCATATTTCGCCAACAATATTCGGACTAATGGTTTAATATTTGACTAAAAGTGAATTAATTATTGGAGGTATGTTTGTTATAATTTATAAAATTTAAAATGTAACATAAGTAAATTTGAAATTGGTCGACATACTGTCAAACAATAAAAATAAAATAGTGTAAAATGGTTTTCATGGTCGTCGATTTTATTGGAACACCCTGTATTAATAATTTCATAACATTTCTTGTCCAGCATAAGTAAAAATGTTTTAGTGTTAAGAAATTTCTGTGGAACATATTAAATAGTCATGAGGAATGAGAATATATCTGTTTAAAGTATACTAAAATATTATTGAGTGTTTTGAAATTGAAAGTTTAAATTTCTGTACTAAATCTACAGTTGATTATGAATTTAAATATTTCAATCGAATTAAGAGTTTTGCATTAAAAGTACGTTTGCGTGTGTGAGAATGCGTTCTTATCTAGTAGGTTTTGCGATTGTTTTTTGTCATTCAATCGGCGTCTCTTCGAATTTCTTTGCAGTTGCTTTAGTTTTCTCGCAGTTTCGGTATTGATTACATGCAAATTTCGTGTTAATTAAATAAAGTTTAATTTTGATTGAAACGTGAGTTAGTGTTTAAAATATGTGTTTGTGGGTGTGTTGTTCGTCGTGTAACGTGATAGGTGTCAGGTGACGGAAATCGGTTTTTGTTGATATAGGTGAGTTGATCGCATTTTCTTAATATATTGGTACATCTACTGTAAATTTTATATTATCGATGAAACAAAAAAAAAAAAAACGAGTGTAGGGTTAATTTTAAAAATGAGAAATGGGACATTTAAAGTACATGCTAAGATAGGAAAGGTGATTTGGGCCATTCGCTGTAGGCCGAGTGCGATTCGTAGCGTTCGAAAATACATCAAGGAAGATCTTAAGATAAAACGGTTATTGTGTGGTCTATTGAATTTGTAAGCCATGTGCGCATTAATAGAATTGTTCGATTAAAGATTATATATTTTATTAATTGTAAATGTATGTTAATGATTTAGTTAAATGAGAAAGGGAATAAACTGTTTTATTTATACAATAGGCAACAAATATTTATTATAAAACAAAATTTTCCAAAAGCGTATTTTTTTAAATTTCTAACAATATATTTTGCTACAAATTCAGTTTTGTATTGGTGATTATTTACTATAGCGTAAAACTGTCCTGGCAGGATCGCCATGTAGATGTCTTATATACATGACTACTTCCAATGAATAAATATCCCCTGGCTAGAGGATTATTAAAAAAATAAAAATTGATTTTCTATTAAATATATCTCGCTATTTTCAAGGCGAAGCAGGTCGTGCAAGTTCAAAATTATTTTATGATGTGAGTCAGTCATAATGTCATTAATTTTAACCACGTATTCGGGAGGCCTAATAAAGGCAGAAAATCGAAAAAAAAAATTTTTTACTCGACCTTTAAAAATAAACAAATCGAGCTATAAAAATGCAGTAAATATCGACGATATTTGGTACGCTACGATGACCCGACGAAATGTTAATTTTCACAGACTTGCCGTATTAACATGGATGCCACATTTACATACATAATATCATCTAACACATCAGCGTGTTATTCAAATTTACCTCCATTTAGCACTCTGCATTTGATTTCTTCCCCTCAAATTTGTAGATCATGCCACACATCGGAGGGGGATTTAGAAATACAAGCAGTAGTTTGTTTATTTCGGTCTAATCACGTATTTGGCGTAAATTCACAGCATAATTTTACAAATTCCGATTATGTGAAATGGTAGTGTTATACGGAGAATGTTTACGAAATGCGACTGAATTTTATTAATAAAGTGCTATGGACGGATAAATAATACAGTTATAATTATGTGTGCTGTAAACAGGTTAGTATCATACTACTTAAAAAACAATACATTTCTAGGCTAGATGTACGTAACTAAAAATTGTACATTTGGTTATGTGTGGTTAATTGTACTTACGAGTAATACTAAAAATTCATATTTATTTGTAAAACGTAGTGCAAACGTAATATCAAAATTATTAAACTGTAATAGCCTAGCATTCGAAAACATTTATTTATTATCTACATTTGTTTTATTAATTAAATCAATATTTAAAATTCATTCATGTATCTAGATTAAAAAAATAGTTTTACTTTGTGTTAAATAACAGTACAAAAACTAGTGTAACTAGGTTATTGACCTAATAAGGTCAAGGTCAAGATTAACTCTCGATTAGCGGCGTGCCATTTTCTTGGACAGTTATTGTCGACAACACGATGGTTTTTATTAAGTAATTAGTATTAAAACACAAAACAATTATCAGCTTCTCAAAAATTAACCCAATGGTTATAGGTTTTTTTATTTAATGTACGTAAATGGTTTATTAAACAGTTTATTATTAGACACGTTGAGTTTGTTCAGTCATAACGGCTACATTTGCTCAGAGAAAATCGACACGGAGTGTACGGGTATCGTTTGATTGGGCCGTATTTTCTGTAAAACCTGAGTGGACCGCGTTGCAATTTTTAATAGAATTATTTGATTATTATTATTATTTGATTTTATTGGGTATTAACATTTTAAATTAATTGGCTAAAGTTGAACTGAGCAAGAAAAATGATATTCTAAAATAGTCAGTACAACCGTTTATTTGTGATGTCTAAAACCTAGGTGAGTAGGTATTAAAAAATATTACAATTAAACGTTGCATCACGTCGATATCGAGTTGAACTGTCAGCTGTAACCGACCAAGGCTGTGACCGGCTGTGACAGTCTGAAAAGGGGGTTTAAATAATGATTTGAAAATATTTTTTTTCGGCGTAAATATGCATTTAGATTTTTTTTAATCACATATTCGCATTATACTCATTATTCCCTATCTCCTCTTAAAATTAATGACATTATGACTGACTCACCCTGTATACATGACTACTTCCCATGAATAAATCATCCCCCTGGCTAGGGGATTACACCTTAAATAAAAAATAAATGAATTTTTTAAAAATATTTCGCTACTTTCAAGGCGAAGCAGGTCGGGATTGAATCGCCCTATACATTCCTCCCTGGTGTCTCTGAGAGGTACCTGGAGCCGTTTCGCTCTAATACGAACGGTTTTCGAGATATTTGGATTTTTCTAAAATTATAGGCTATTTTCGGGACGTCATAACTCCCTTATTATTCGACGCAGGGGGGCGCGGTTTGTTACATTCGAAAGTTTTCTCGAAATGCTAATTTGACCTGTCTTTTAGTTTTTCCGTATCTGCAACGGTTCGAGAGTTACGGTCGATCGAGGTTTTGCATTTTTCATGTCAACGGTAGCCGTCGAGCAGAAAACCGACGCCACCGACGCCGATTCTGTTTTCAAAATAGCGTCTGCAGCGTCCTTAACGGTATTTTAACCGGCCTCAATCGATACATTATCGCGTGGTGACAAAATTTTTACAAGGGAAATTTTCAAAAACGAATTTTTTCTGAAAAATTCGGGCAACTATCGGTCTCAGCAGGTCGGGAATGAATTCCCCTATACAATCCTCCCTGGTGTTTCTTAGAGGTACCTGGAGCCGTTTTGCTCTAAAAGGAACGGTTTTCGATATTTCGAATTTTCTAAAATTATAGGCTATTTTTGGGACGTCATAACTCCCTTATCATTCGACGCAGAGGGGAGCGGTTTGTTTCATTTGAAAGCTCTCTCGGAATGCTAATTTCACCTGTCTTTTAGTTTTTCCGTATCTGCAACCGTTCGAGAGTTACGGTCAATCGAAGTTTCGGATTTTTTCCACCAACGGTGACTGTTGAGCGGAATACCGACGCCGATTTAGGGGGTGGCAAGGGAGATTGAAACTTCAGGACTTGTCGACCACGCCTACTATGCAAATATTTAAGCTCTCTATCTTGGGGTATCAGGTGATTTCATTTAATGTAAGCCAAATAACTCGAAAACGGTGAGTTTTACGAGAAAAACTTAAAATACCTTTTTTTGTTCATTTATTTAGTTGAACGTAAATTATTAACATTTTTCAAAAATTAAGTGGCGTACGTTTTAAAAAAGGTCCGCCTTCTCCCTTGTTGCACGCCACTGGTTAGCAGTTTGGCACCAGTAATTACACTAAATTAAAGACCTAGCAGGTATGAACCACACCAAGTTTTATTAAAATTTTCAACTGAGGTAGCTCAGAAAAACTATTTTTTTTTATAACTTTACCACCCTGTATCTCGAAAACGAAGCCCTTCCCAAGTTTATAAAGAAAACTGTTATTCTTAAACGTACTATCATCTCCTGAAGTTTGTGACATGCTTTCCGGGACACCCTGTATATCTATATCATATCTTGCAATATCTTGAAATCAACAGAACACCCGTGCAATCCTTTGAAATCACATGCAATCCCTGTAAATCCCATGAAATCTCTTGCAATCCCTGGATATCCCATGATATCTCATGCAATCCCTGGAAATGTTATTAAATCTCTTGTAATCCCTGGAAATCCCGTGAAATCTCATGCAATCCCTGAAAATCCCTTGCAATCTTACGCAATCTCAGGAAATTCACTAAAAATGCCCATATTCCTTCGCAATATATTGAAATCAATGGAAAACCCGTGCAATCCCAAGAAAACCCTGGAGAAAAAAAATTTGAAAATTTTTGAAAATACTAAAAAAATTTTGGACCCCCGTTCACTTCTAACTTAACTTTTTCAAATTGCACCTTGTTGAAATGAAATACATATGTAGTCTGAGTCGCTCATATTTCGTATTACCTACTATCGCACACATTTTTAAATTTACAGACGATATTTTAAATACGTAAAGTTACGTCTTCCGACATCGAAGATATATCGCGACCCACGAGTAGGTATTTGACATCGACGATGACTACCACGATGCACGTCGGTCGTCGCTTACCCAATTATCTTATGGATCCCAGGCAATGCGGTAAGAAAGCGCCGCGCAGAGCCGTACGAACGGCGAGCTCGAACGTGGCCCCCTGACGAGTGCGCTTTATTGTGGAGGCGACCGGCGCGGCAGGCAGCCGACGTCGGGCGCTCTCCGTGGTAATAGGAACGGTAGTATAGCAGCAGAGTGATCGCTGTACTTTTTAACTGTAGAGTAGTAGTAACTCACGTTCTTCTCTCGCAGTAACGGAGTTAGCTTTCGCCGGCGGCAAACGCCGTTCCATTAGCCTAGTCGTTGTGTGAAGCGGCCGCCGTCTCCTTAATTCGGTTCACTTTTCATTTAATTCATTCTTTCGAAATTAAATATGTGACAACGCCGATGTCGCGGAGACGATGAACACTTTCTATGGTCGAAATACACACGCGTAGACTTCGGGCACCACGCGCTATCCTTCGAGATAGCGACACGCTCTCCTCGCTATGTAGCTAGAAACGCCGATGCCGTCGTCGCCTTCGCTTCGTCGTGATGTAAAGCGTGAAAGGAAACTTTTACCATTACACATCCACGACGACGACCACATGACTATATCGGCATCGCGTTTTAGCGATACGAGGAGAACGCACGCTCTACCCAGCGAGATCGCGGATTCGGCAGGCGCTTAGCGTCTTAGCAGGTCCACGAGCGATCGTCGGAATTTGTAATAAAACTGCCGACCCCGCGGTGCCGGGCGATCGTCGTCTTCGTTGTCCACATTCTAATCGATGTGACGCACAGGTTACGTTTCGGCTAGTGTCGCCGCGATAGGTGTCGCGCGTTTTATGTTCGACGCCAAATAAGCGACGACTCCTCTGTCCGAGCGAGAATATCACGACGATTCGGAACGATTCTTTCGAAGACACCGTGTCGCGTTCAATCTAGCGAAGGGTCGAGAGAATAATCGAAGATTTTCGCCGGTCTACGACGTATCGCGTTGCGTCGTCGAAGTAGTAATATTTCGACGACGACGACAACGCGAGATGTCGAACCGGACCTCTCACGTCCGCGCGTCTCTTCTCGTAGAAAAAAAGCTGCCGCGACGTGGCGTATACACGTACATATGGACGTATACGCACTACCTCTCTGAGCGTGGCGTCTCGACGGTCTAACCGCCGTCACGACGCACACCACACGCCCACTAGAGACGCATCTGTCTCTGCGTAGTACAATATATATAAATCGGAGGAGAGTGATCTCTAGTTATACTTATGTATACGTCTCGCGCGTATATATTTACTAGAAACAACTCCTGGTTGATACTGCAAGTAGTCATATGTTTGTCTCAAAGATTAAGCCATGCATGTTTCAGTACAAGCCGAATTACGTGAAACCACTAAAGGCTCATTACATCAGTTATGGTTCCTTACATCGTACCCACATTTACTTGGATAACTGTGGTTATTCTAGAGCTAATACATGCAAACAGCTGATCGCACGGTCTCGCACCGGCGACGCATTTTTCAAGTGTCTGCCATATCAACCATCGATGGTAGGTTCTGCGCCTACTACCATGGTTGTAACGGGGAATCAGGGTTCGATTCCGGTAGGTAGCCTGAGAAACGGCTACCACATCCAAGGAAGGCAGCAGACGTGCAAATTACCCACTTCCGGCACGGGGAGGTATTGGCGAAAAATAATAACGATACGGCACTCATCCGAGGCCCCGGTTGATCCTGCCAGTAGTCAAATTCTTGTCTCAAAGATTAAGCCATACTTGTTTTAGTACAAGCCGAATTAAGGTAAAACTCCGAAAGGCTCATTAAATCAGTTATGGTTCTTTATATCGTACCCACATTTACTTGGAAAATTGTGGTAATTCTAAAGCTAATCCATGCAAGAGAACTCCGACCGGAGACGGAAGGAGTGCTTTTATTAGAAGAAAACCAATCGATGGCGGGTTCGCCCGTCATCGTGCAACTTGGTTGAAATGTCTGCTTTATATACTGTCGATGGTAGGTTCTGCGCCTATCATTATTGTAATTGTAACGGGAATCAGGGTTCGATTCCGCAGAAGGAGCCTGAGAAACGGCTACCACATCCAAGGAA
Source organism: Monochamus saltuarius (assembly GCA_025584915.1). Taxonomy (NCBI): domain Eukaryota; kingdom Metazoa; phylum Arthropoda; class Insecta; order Coleoptera; family Cerambycidae; genus Monochamus; species Monochamus saltuarius. The sequence goes on from CM046730.1 coordinate 19,144, forward strand.
GGCAGCAGACGCGCAAATTACCCACTCCCGGCATGGGCAGGTAATGACGAAAAATAATAACGATACAGGACTCTTCCGAAGTCCTGGTTGATCCTGCCAGTAGTCATATGCTTGTCTCAAAAATTAAGCCATACTTGTTTTAGTACAAGCCGAATTGAGGTGAAATTAGCACAATTATCCAATGCTAATCCATGCAAGAGAGCACCGACCGGAGACGGAAGGAGCGCCTTTATTAGATGAAAACCAATCGGTGGCGGGTTCGCCCGTCATCGTTCAACTTGGTTGAAATGTCTGTTTTATATACTGTCGATGGTAGGTTTTGCGCCTATCATTATTGTAATTGTAACGGAGAATCAGGGTTCGATTCCGGAGAAGGAGCCTGAGAAACGGCTAGCGCGGAATGTGGAACTGTTATGGTTCTTCTCTCTGCGCGAGAAATAGTACTTATGTTACATTTTCTCAGGTGTTGAAAGATATTCGCCCGACCGTCGAGGAAGCCGACGAGCCTCTCGTTCGACATCCACACATATAAACAGGGGAAATGGAGAATCGAGCCCTCGCCGCCAGCACACCGCATCTGTAAATAGTACAGGTGTAGTGCGTTATAAAGCGACGAAGCACGTAAATCTCCGTTTCCTCTTTATATTTTATTCTACTATTAATTATCACCTTCCGTCTTATATACGAACGTTTGAAGAGAACGCGAGACGGACGAGAGCGAACGAGCGAACATCAGTCGTCGTCGTCGTCGCTCCGCGTCCGCGACTCGCCACTCTCGACATCGTCGTTAAAATCAAAACGATTACCCTGAACGGTGAATCATTTGGCTCGTGGGTCGATGAAACACGCAGCTAATTGCGCGTCAACTTGTGAACTGCAGGACACATGAACGCGAATTTCGGATCGTATCGATATCAAAGACTGCTCGGTTTTCGTCATTTCGTGAGAAAAGACGAGAACGTCGGAGCGCCGTTGGATGTTACACGACGCGACGGCTTTCGAGCCGTCGTAGATCGCGACATCTCAAAACGCGATAGCGACTACGCATTCGGTAGGTACGGTCTCCGTACGATCGACGTGTCCGAGACTTCGGTACGAAGACGACGTCGGATCCACGTACGGCAGACCGCATACCGAATAATATATGCGCTAGTGTAGAGTAAGAAATTTATTCTTATCTGTATATCACCGTTACGAAAACCGTGTACGGGGATGATGCGACGCCATACGCGCGCGCGCGCGGCTTCTCATCGTCGCTCCTGATGTGCGATTCGCGTCGTTAAAGGAGACTAGATCGACGACGCTTGCCGTTCGCGCGTAGGCCGGTCATACATTTCTTTTACGATTACCCGCGTAAACTTGTGAATTGCAGGACACATGAACATCGACATTTCGAACGCACATTGCGGTCCTGGGATACTGTTTCAAGACCACTCCTGGCTGAGGGTCGAATCGATATCAAAGACTGCTCGGTTTTCGTCTTTTCGTGAGAAGAGACGAGAACGTCGGAGCGCCGTTGGATGTTATACGACGCGGACGACGCGGCTTTCGCGCCGTCGTCGCTCGCGACATCTTAAAACGCGATAGCGACTAGGCACTCGGTAGATACGGTCTCTGTACGATCGACGTGTCCGAGACTTCGATACGAAGAGGACGTCGGATCCACGTACGACGGACCGCATACCGAAGAATATATGCTCTAGTGTAGAGTAAGAAACTTATTTTTATCCATTATCGACCTCACAGCAGGTGAGACCACCCGCTGAATTTAAGCATATTACTAAGCGGAGGAAAAGAAACTAACTAGGATTCCCTCAGTAGCTGTGAGTGAACAGGGAAGAGCCCAGCACCGAATCCCGCGGCCGATACCGGGCGCCGGGAAATGTGGTGTTAGGGAGGATCCGTTTATCCCGAGGTCGCGCGGCGCGTCCAAGTCCTTCTTGAACGGGGCCAGGTCCGTAGCGACCGCTGCCGATCGCGGGAGGATCTTTCCTGAGAGTCGGGTTGCTTGAGAGTGCAGCCCTAAGCAGGTGGTAAACTCCATCTAAGGCTAAATATGACCACGAAGAAGTACATGAAACCGTTCAGGGGTAAACCTGAGAATCCCGAAAAGGCGAAAGGGGAAATTGATTCACGTTTTGACCGCCAGAGCGGAGCGATGGAGCGACAGACGACGGACGCGTCATTACCGCCTATCGTTTTACGTTTCGGCGTCAAACGCGTGCACTTTACCCCTAGTAAGACTTAGCGATCCGTTGAGCGTCGGTCTGAGGTCCGCGGTAGAGCCCGGGTGTGCGTCTTCGGACGTACCCGCGGTATCCCGGCCGACTCGCTCAACGGTGTTACCTGGGGATCCCGACAAGTCGAAAGGGGAAATTGATTCACGTTTCGACCGCCAGAGCGGAGCGATGGAGCGACAGACGACGGACGCGTCGTTACCGCCTATCGTTTTACGTTTCGGCGTCGAACGCGTGCACTTTACCCCTAGTAAGACTTAGCGATCCGTTGAGCGTCGGTCTGAGGTCCGCGGTAGAACCCGGGCGTGCGTCTTCAGACGTACCCGCGGTATCCCGGCCGACTCGCTCGACGGTGTTACCTGAGGATCCCGACAAGTCGAAAGGGGAAATTGATTCGCGTTTCGACCGCCGGAGTGGAGCGATGGAGCGACAGACGACGGACGCGTCGTTAGCGCCTATCGTTTTACGTTTGGGCGTCGAATGCGTGCACTTTACCCCTAGTAAGACTTAGCGATCCGTTTAGCGTCGGTCTGAGGTCCGCGGTAGAGCCCGGGTGTGCGTCTTCGGACGTTCCCGCGGTATCCCGGTCGACTCGCTCGACGGTGTTCCCTGAGGATCCCGAAAAGTCGAAAGGGGAAATTGATTCGCGTCTCGACAGCCGGAGTGGAGCGATGGAGCGACAAACGACGGACGCGTCGTTAGCGCCTATCGTTTAACGTTTAGGCGTCGAACGCGTGCACTTTACCCCTAATAAGACTTAGCGATCCGTTGAGCGACGGTCTAAGGTCCGCGGTGGAGTCCGGGTGTGCGTCTTCGGTCCGACCTGCTCGGTCCCGCGGTTTCCCGGTCGACTCGCTCGACGGTAACCAGATGGCGCGGGGCAGCTATATCAATTAGCGCTCGGTCCGCGGCAAGCGCGTACGGTGTAGTCGAAGATCGGACCTGGCACCGGTCTCGTCCCCGGACGACTGTTAGCCGCGGTGTTTCCTCGAACAGACCTCGTTCGACAACGCCGATCTGCGACGCTATAGCTTGGTTCTCTCAGGACCTGTCTTGGACAGGACCAACGGCATTAGCTTGGATAAATTAAAGACTATGTGGAGACAGAGCAGTAGGCAACAATTTCCTAAACCTAACCTAACCTTAAATAAATAATAAAAAAATATGGAAAATATGTTGCTCAGTGTCCTATGCCTCCACATAGTTCGTATTTTTTATCCAAGCTAATGCCGTTTTTGTTTCTCTTTAGGAAAAGAGGAAATTGATTCGCGTATCGACCGCCGGAGTGGAGCGATGGAGCGACAGACGACGGACGCGTCGTCGTTACCGCCTATCGTTTTACGTTTCGGCGTTGAACGCGTGCACTTTACTCCTAGTAAGAGGGTTCTCTCAGGACCTGTCTTGAATAAGACCAAGGAATCTAGCATGTGCGCTATTCCTAAACGGCATTAGCTTGGATAAAAATGCGAACTATGTGGAGACACAGAGCACTAGGTAACAATTTTCTGAACCTAACCTAACCAAAAAAAAAAAAAACGGAAAAATTGTTGGTCAGTGTGCTCTGTCTGTACATAGTTCATATTTTATCCAAACTAATGCCGTTTTTTTATGACTTTTTTTATCCTCAATTTTTGGTATTTCTTGGGTTAGATGACATTACTTGCATTTACTAGGTTAGGTTAGGTTAGGTTAGGTTAGGTTAGGTTAGGTTAGGTTAGGTTAGGTTAGGTTAGGTTAGGTTAGGTTAGGTTAGGTTAGGTTAGGTTAGGTTAGGTTAGGTTAGGTTAGGTTAGGTTAGGTTAGGTTAGGTTTGGTTAGGTTAGGGTAGGTTAGGTTAGGTTAGGTTAGGCCAGGTTAGGTTAGGTTAGGTTAGGTTAGGTTAGGTTAGGTTAGGTTAGGTTAGGTTAGGTTAGGTTAGGTTAGGCCAGGTTAGGTTAGGTTAGGTTAGGTTAGGTTAGGTTAGGTTAGGTTAGGTTAGGTTAGGTTAGGTTAGGTTAGGTTAGGTTAGGTTAGGTTAGGTTAGGTTAGGTTAGGTTAGGTTCCCCTCCAAGGAGCTGTGAGACCTTGTCGTGGTGGAGGGGCTTGAGTAGTCGCGATGATCTCTCAGGCTATGCCGGCGGGGTCTAGCAGCGACCCCGGCAGGGTTTCCTGCCGGACAGGTTGAGAGTGAGCGATGAAAACAAAGGACAGCTCAAACCTCAGGACCTACCACCGCGAGGTGGTAGTAACGGGAACTGACGCACCCGAGGTTGATCTGAGTCACGGGCAGCTGTGCCACTAGCCCGATTAACACCGTAACCCCGGACCGCACTTCAACGACCACAGTGGAAAAGAAAAAAATGGCACCGCTGCGCATGTTGTGCGGGATCTGGGACCGGGGGGCTTGCCTTTACCGGCCGTCCTGCGAGGAGACAACCTCTATAAAATAACCGAGAGAGACTCGCTAAAACCTGCGGGGCACCAGGCGCACCCCGCAGAAGATAGCCTTCCCCCCGATATGGGACCACTGT
>CM046730.1:23990-56100 GCA_025584915.1 Monochamus saltuarius
TAGTTCAGAAAGGGGTACTCGGACCGATTGCCGGCTGCGTTCTGCTCTTACCGATACATAAAATAATAACATCTTTACATACTTATCTGCTGTAAACAACTTTCAATAACACATTAAAACTTGGTATCGTACATTCCGGGATTTTTTTTCAGATTTGGAAAAGGAATTTTTGTTTGTGAAAAATTTTTCGGGCAACTATAGGCGCCAGCAGGTCGGGAACGAATCCCCCTATACTTTCCTCCCGGTATTTCTAAGAGGTACCCGGAGCCGTTTCGCTCTAAAACCAACGGTTTTCGAGATATTTGGGTTTTTCCAAAATTATAGCCTATCTTCGGGACGTCATAACTTCCTTATTATGGGACGTAGGGGGACGCGGTTCGTCTCAGGTGAAAGCTCCCACCGAACGCTAATTTGACCCGTCTTTTAGTTTTTCCGTATCTGCTAGCGTTCCAGAGTTACGGTCGATAGAAGTTTTAGAATTTTCCCCCAGTCATTTCAGTAGAGGGGCTCTGAACATTCCGAAATATTACCACCAGACTATATCGCCCATGGCGAATCCAACACCGAACTCCGTTCCTATCCAACCCTCGCGGTTTCCGAGATATAAATTTTTTCTCGGCAACGGGGCCGCCCACAAAACCACCACGCCAGCGTGTTCGGCGCCCCGAATACGTACAGAGCCGCCCCTAAATCGTAAATCTATTTTTTTCGAAAATTTCAAAGGCTATAGTCCATCGATTTTTTCGGAGGAAAAAGTCAAAGTGCTCGGAATATTCTGAAATAATTCACCTAGACTATACCGACGACGGCGAATCCAAAACTGAGCTCCGTTCCTCTGTGGCCCCCGCGGTTCTGGAGATATATTAATATTTCTGCGTCCAAGGGGGCACTAGCGAAGGAGACGCCACCGAATGCGCACAAGGCTTACCCCAAACACGTACACCGAAACTAACCGTCCCTGGGTATACGCCAGACCGTCCACGGACTTATTTTCGCTTAATTTCGAATGAAAATAAGCCATAAATTACTATTTAACATCCGTTGTGTCATCGCCTTCAAATTTACTACAGGCCGCGCCATCTATCGCGTCGAGCGTGCGACAGCTCCTGTCAAAAATCCGTTTGGCATTATAGTCAAGGGTACAGATAATGAAATTCTGGATGATTATTAGGGCTTCTGCATGGATTACCGTCTGCGGCTTGTATCGCGATCGTATATGAGTCCCTAAATGGGAATATCCTGGAGAGAATCTGCTGAACTGAACCGTAGTGATCGGATCAGTAATGGCCCTAAAGTCGGCGGTCCGTTTCATCTGTGCTTAGGGTGCGACTGACGTCACGGGTCAGTGACGTCACAGAAAGTGCGGTTATGTTGCTTGCCGTGACGACGCCAAAGTTCAAAATTGTTTAATTTATAAATAAATAAAGGAAAATAAGACGGTAAGCAGAAGCAGGCAAGCAAAGTAAATAAGATTGTCGAACGAGCCGAACAGGGTATTGGGACATGCAAATAAATTGTCTCGCTTCGTTTTATTAGGTTAAAGGTTGGCGATGCGCTGCACCAGGTTCAACTACTGAATAAAACGTGTTACAAGATCAATGAAGATGCACACTTACTGCCTAGTCGACGTTGCATCGCAACGAGTTGCTCTGCAACGACACATAAATAAATAAAATAAACAATGTCATTATAATTACAATTTCGTACAGATTTCAATATACGCTTTCCATTATCCAATACAGTCCATTGCTTCCTACAAGTTATACATTAACAATCCAGAAATCATAACATTTTTGGATCTTCGAGCCAAATATCCAGATCCAGTACCTAAGAAGAAAACTACATATTGCAGTTCAGCACTACACAAAATCAAGCCAAGCAGCTTTCAAGTTCTATCGCCTGTCCATAGCTAGGAAATTCCCGTAGGTAGCAGACGACCCTTGAGAGACAAACAGGTAGTGCCCAATCCTATTCCCAATCATTTCCCCAATCCTATCTACAAATAAATCATTTTGTTGCATGCTAAAATTTGCACGTAAACAGTCAGTCAAACGCAATGAATAAGTCAGAACAATTAGCAAAATTAATAAATTCTAGGAAAACAATAAAATCAACACTCGCGAGATTCAAAATTGCATTTCAAAAATTAAAAAGTCAACAACCTCCAGATGTCAATCAGATTGAACTTCGTTTGCTCAAAATTGAATCGATATTACACGATTTCAATACAATTCAAACAGAAATTGAGGAAACAGATTCATTGTCAGTTTTAGATGAACATGAAAACGAACGAAATGAGTTTGAAAATTCTTATTTTGAAATAGTTTCACAAGTAAATCAGTTCATTTCAGAAAATAAGACTCAAAATTCAAATAATTCAATCAAATCAGATGATTCAATGCCTATTGAATACAATAAAAACATTAAACTTCCTTCTATATCATTACCGAGTTTCGACGGAAACTATAATCAATGGCTTTTACAAAGACAGTTTTATATCTCTCATTCATGATAATCAGTCCATACCTGCGGTACATAAGTTTCATTATTTACGATTGTCACTGAAAGTCGTCGCCGCGGATTTGTTAAAATCGTTAGAATGTTCAGCAGCAAATTATTCCGTAGCTTGGTCGCTACTTATTGAGCGATATGAAAACAAACAAATTTTAATTAAAAATCACATAAAGGCTATTTTTGATCTTGAGGGGGCAGCAAAAGAAACTCATTATTGTTTACGCAAACTAGTAGATGGGTTGTTAAAACACCTGCGCGCACTAGAAGCGCTTGGTCAGCCAGTTGATTCGTGGGATGTCTTAATCATACACATAATGTCATTAAAATTAGATCGTATTACCCGCCGCGAATGGGAGACGGAATACAACAAGTGTACTTCGGAAAAAAGAGGTAACCGCGAAAAGTTTACAAATTTTTTGTTAGAGAAATGTAGGCTACTTGAAACACTTGAAATTTCAGATGAAACGTCTCTCAATAAAAATAATTTTTACAGCAAAACAAAGTTTATTAAATCACATTCAGCGATTAACGATACACGTGTTTATATTTGCGCATTCTGTAATAAACAGCACGCAACATACAATTGTAAAGATTTTCTAGCTTTAAGCGTTCCAGACAGATTGTCAGAAGTCAGCAGACTTAAATTATGTGTAAACTGCTTAAAGAAAAATCATCAAGTAAGCGAATGCAAATTTTCTTCATGTCGTAAGTGTCAGAGGCGTCACAATACGTTACTGCATTTCGAAACTTCACCACAAACAAGAAACAATACAAATACAAATTATTCTACAAATGTATCAAATGAAGTACAAGTAGAAAATAATGCAATTATTGAAATGCCAAATGAGCTTTCTATTTCACATATGTCTCACGCTTTCAGTGCCAGTGGCGTACTTCTATCTACAGTATTAGCGTATATATTTGATGTATACGGTAATGCACATCACTGTCGCATATTACTTGACAGTGGTAGTCAATCAGATTTTATTTCGCAGAGCCTATGCAAAAAATTAGGCATATCTCTATCAAATGTAGAATACACACTATCTGGCATCGGTCAGACAAAAACTAAGGTTTGCAAAAAGGCTTCCATAAGGCTACAATCCAGGGACAATGCTTTTGATCTTAACTTAGATTGTCTAGTTTTACCACATGTAACTTCAAATGTACCATCCGTTTCTATTGATATAAGTCATTTAAAAATACCTTCAAATATAGTTCTGGCAGATCCTACGTTCAACGAAGTGGGTTCAATTGATATTTTAATTGGTGCAAACAAATTTTGGGAACTAATCGTAGCAGGTCAAATAAAACTGGGTAACAACTTACCCACATTACAAAAAACTCGCTTTGGATGGATCGTTACAGGAGCTATTTTTCCGTCAAAGTACCTAAATTCGCACACGTCTAATCAAATATTGTCTAATTTTAGCCAGTCTTCATCACTTGATATGCAGCTAACCAAATTTTGGGAAATTGAGGAGATAAATTTGGAAAAACCTGTCTCCGGAGGAGCAGATGTGTGAGGAATCATTTAAAGGCAACACTATTCGCGATTCTACTGGACGATTTATAGTTACGCTTCCACTTAGACATTTTCCTACTGTTTTAGGAAATTCATTACAAATGGCCACAAAACGATTTCTTTTGCTTGAAAAAAGACTTCATCAAAATTTTAAGCCAAGAATATTCAAATTTTTTAAGCGAATACGAGTCTCTAAATCACATGTCTAAGATAGACATCAATACTGTTGATACAAGTCAATCATTTTTCTTGCCTCATCATTGTGTGTTGAAGGAAACAAGCACTACAACAAAGTTAAGAGTAGTATTCGATGGTTCGGCTAAAACCACATCAAATTATTCACTAAATGACATTTTAATGATAGGTCCTACTGTTCAGGAAGATCTATTCTCGATCATTTTAAGGGCACGAAAGCATAATATTCTTTTAACTGGCGACATTGAGAAAATGTACCGGCAAGTTTTGGTTAGCAAAGATCAGCGACATCTACAAATCATTTTATGGCGTCCTGATCCGTCTATGGACATACAATATTTCACTCTGAATACTCTCACCTATGGAACGTCACCGGCAGCTTTTCTGTCCACGAGATGTATAAAAGAGCTTGCAAATATAAATCAAAATATCAATCCTAAAATCAGTTCGATATTGGCTAGGATTTCTATGTAGATGATTTGGTCACAGGTGGCCAGACCATTGAAGAAGTAAAATTCATTAAGAGTCAAATTTCGAACATATTGAAATCAGGTGGATTTTCATTGAGAAAATTTCTTTCCAATAGCATTGATGTTTTAACAGAAGGCAACTCTTCATCAGACAGTACTCATCAATTCGCAGATCCGCTGGGAAAAACGTTGGGCCTTCTATGGGATTCGAATGGAGATCAGCTATGTTATTCGTTAAAGTTACAAACTGAAAACTCAAGATTTACGAAACGATCTATTCTATCTATTATTTCACAAATTTTTGACCCGTTGGGTTTGCTTGCTCCCACGATCATAATAGCAAAAATTATGATACAAAAACTTTGGCTATGTGAATTAAATTGGGACGAGGTAATTTCTTCCGAATTATACACGGAATGGATAACGAGTTTCAATTATTCAATCAATTAAAAATTCCCAGGTATGTACTATGCAATTATCCTTCAAAAATAGAAATTCATTCATTTTCTGATGCAAGTGAAGCTGCCTATGGCACTTGTATATATTTAAAGTCAATTGATAGCTTAGGATATGCACATGTTTACTTACTTTGTGCCAAAACGCGCGTTGCGCCATTAAAAACTATTACAATTCCTAGATTGGAGTTAGCTGCTGCATTGTTGAGTGCAGAGTTAACATCTAAGGTAAAAGAAGCCCTCAACATTAACATTGATATCATTGGTGTGACTCAACAATTGTCCTATCTTGGATCAAAGCTCCTCCACATCTATGGAAAATATTTGTATCCAATCGCGTCACGCAAATACAATCTCTAACTCATATCAATTCATGGTATTACGTAAATACTAAGGAAAACCCGCCGATTTATTATCGAGAGGCCTTTTGCCTTCTAATCTTCAAAACAATCAATTATGGTGGAGAGGACCATCGTGGCTCTCTAGTTCACAATTAGTTTACTCTGAGTCATTTTAAAAGAAGATATTTGTAATCTTCCAGAATTTAGATCAAAAATCATTTCTTTGACTAATACAGACAATGTCAAACAATTTGAACTCATTGACAAATATTCAAATTTAAATAAATTAATCAGAGTTACAGCTTATTGTCAGAGATTTTATAAAAATGTCAAGTTTTCAATGTTCAAAAACCTCTCATATGCGGTGATCTAACTTGCAACGAAACAAACTTTGCTTTGTACTCATTAATCAAATTTGTTCAAAATCAAGAATTTGCACGAGACATTAATGACTTAATCAAGCTTGGGCAAGTAAAACCAAAAAGTAAACTTTCACGATTAAGTCCTTTTATGGATGATTTTGGCATACTTCGAGTAGGAGGTAGAATTAAACATTCAAATTTTCCTATGACAAAAATTTCCAGCTATCTTACCAGCTAAACATACATTGTCGCTTCTCATTGTTCGAAGGAACATGTGAGATTATTGCACGCTGGCCCTCAAGCAGTACTCGCCTCTATCCGTGATCGATTTTGGATACTTTCTGCTCGAAATTTAGTAAAAGGTTACAAGAAACTGTATACGATGTTTTCGATTTGACGCTCCGCCGATAAACTATAAAATGGGTGATTTACCTGAATATAGACTTAAATCTACACGCCCATTTATAAATACCGGTATAGATTATTGTGGTCCATTCAACATAAAAGACAGATCTACAAGACATTATAAATCAATCAAGGTATATATTTGTCTTTTATATGTCTTAGTACAAAGGCCATACATCTAGAGTTAGTGAGCGCTCTCACTACACAAGCCTTTCTCGCTACATTGCGCAGATTTTTGCTAGGCGTGGTCATAGTGCTAACCTTTACAGTGACAATGCTACAACATTCGTTGGAGCTGACAATGAAATGAAAAAATCATTCATAAAAATCAAAATCAAATTCAATCTGAACTGACATCTGAGAGCATAACATGGCATTTCATTCCTCCAAGGGCACCAAATTTCGGTGGACTTTGGGAAGCTGGTGTGAAATCCACCAAACACCATTTAAAACGAGTTTTACTCAATACAATTTTAAATTACGAAGAGTTTCTGACAGTTTTAGTTCAAATTGAAGCATGTCTCAATTCCCGTCCTTTATACCCCATGAGTACTGATCCTAACGATCCTAATCCCCTTACTCCTGGGCACTTCCTGATAGGGACAAGTTTAACTACAATTCCTGAAGAAAATTATATAAATGTTCGAGAAAATCGTCTCTCTAGATTCCAATTGACACAGAGACTCATGCAACACTTTTGGACCCGCTGGTCAAAGGAATGTATTTCTGAAATGCAACAACGTGTCAAATGGAAACATTCTTATAAGCAACTTCTTAAGCCTGGTGTTATAGTCTTGGTGAAAGAAGACAATTTACCACCATTGAAGTGGCAATTAGGCGTGGTTCAGTCAATCCACCCAGGACCCGATGGAATAATCAGAGCTGCAACCATCAAAACCTCAACTTCAGTCTACAAGAGACCAGCCACCAAATTGTGCACACTTCCCAATTGCGATGAAGAAGAAGAGTCATTGGCACCTCATAGGCTGCCAAGGGGGCGGTATGTTACAAGATCAATGAAGATGCACACTTACTGTTTAGTCGACGTTGCATCGCAACGAGTTGCTCTGCAACGACACATAAATAAATAAAAATAAACAATGTCATTATAATTACAATTTCGTACAGATTTCAATATACGCTTTCCATTATCCAATACAGTCCATTGCTTTCTACAAGTTATACATTAACAATCCAGAAATCATAACAAAACGAATGGTAGGTAGTATATGATATGGGAAAAATGGTATATGGGCCACAAGGAGACAGAGCAATAGGAGGCCAACGATATCTAATCGGATTGCTGGTGCTGCGGGACGAGAGTCTACTTGGCGGTTGAAAGGCAGGTACATGGAGTGCCTACGTCACAATTTTCGATTTCGTTGAATGTAGGTCGATGGATATGCGGCCAGAAGGTGGAAAATTTGTAGTGAAAATCTTGTAGGGCTCGACTAAATCCAGTAAAGAACCTGAATCTTTGCGAAGACAGGACAGTCTCATAAATTACGGAAAAAACGGAGAGCAGAAGAATTGACAGAGCCCAAAAATAGGCAGTCTAAAAGGTAAGAATTTAATAATTTTAATCGACGCGAAGGGTGAGTGAAATTTAGTGGTCACTTTCAGGATAGAAGTGACTAAAGAGGGATCGCGTTCCTAGACAAGAGTGCAGCACCATTCCAGTCGAATATCCACGATATCTAGCGGCGTTAGAAGCCGGCCAGTCAACTCTGCTAGACTGCTAGAGGGACCACCGAGGACCGAGGGTACTGCAACGTAGAGGTTTTCGAGCGGCAAGTCACATCAAACTTGGCGGTTGAAAGGCAGGTATGTACGTACTTATTAAATGATAATTGTTAGCTTAAGATAGTTGGGTAGAAGATCGTTATTGTGTTGTTTTTCTTGTATGTTTCAGATTTAAATTATGGTCGGCCGCCTCAAGACCATAGAAAATGGGGTGCCTACGTCACAATTTTGGATTACGTGGAAGGTAGGTCGATGGACAAGAGTCCAGAAGGTGTGCAAATCCTGTAGGGCTCGACTAAATCCAGTAAAGAAACCGAATCTTTGTGTCGACAGGACAGTCTCATAAATTACGGAAAAAAAAAAACGGAGAGCAGAAGAATTAGAGAGACAGACAGAGCGCATAAATAGGTAAGAATTTACTAATTTTAATCGACGCGATGGACGAGTGAAATTTAGTTGGTCACTTTCAGGATAGATCCAACCAAAGAGGGATTGCGTTCCTAAGAGTACCTCTTCCGAAGATGGGACACGTAACCTTAAACGAGTGAGTCTGCGGCCAGTTCCTGGACCACAAAAGGGTGCAGCAGCAGCAGCAGCATTCCAGTCGAATATCTAGGAGAAGTAGCGGCGGCGTCAGAAGTCAGCCGAAGTGAAGGAAGGAGGAAATGTTTATTTTTACGGCCAACATATACGTCCGGGACGTGCTAGCTAGCTAGTTCAGAAAGGGGTACTCGGACCGATTGCCGGCTCGTTCTGCTCTTACCGATACATAAAATAATAACATAAGTACATACGTATCTACTGTAAACAAATTTCAATAAAACAATAAAAATTGCGATCGTAACGACTGGGATTTATTTTCAGATTTGGAAAAGGAATTTTTGTTTGTGAAAAATTTTTCGGGCAACTATAGGTGCCAGCAGGTCGGGAACGAATCCCCCTATACTTTCCTCCCGGTATTTCTAAGAGGTACCCGGAGCCGTTTCGCTCTAAAACCAACGGTTTTCGAGATATTTGGGTTTTTCCAAAATTATAGACTATCTTCTACGTCATAACTTCCTTATTATGGGACGTAGGGGGACGCGGTTCGTCTCAGGTGAAAGCTCCCACCGAACGCTAATTTGACCCGTCTTTTAGTTTTTCCGTATCTGCGACCGTTCCAGAGTTACGGTCGATCGAAATTTTAAAACTCCCACCAACTGCAGTCGTTCAGGGGAAAACTGACATCGATACCCATTACAGAATAGTATTTATTTATTGCAGTAGGGCGAGAGTGCACTTCTGACGAAGTTCATGGACAGACTGCAAAGAGTAGCGTTAGAATTTGACCAAAGAGGGCGGAACTGCTGGGAAAGGAGAAAACAACAATAATTTGGAAAATGTTTTATTTAACAATGAAGACGTGTAATTAACGGTAGCGGCAGGCTCAGAATTCAATTGAAAAATACACAATCTAAGGTAAGGATTTATTAATTTTAAGCCAGAAATAAGTGATATTTAGCATTTCTATAACATGAGGAAGTGTGATACCCCTCTTTGTAGAGGTTGCGAACAGGAAGTCAATAAGAGAATCCGTGTTGGGAGAGCGATGGCCTTCTATGCCCTACATTAGAGAGATCTCCCTGAGCAACGTCAACACCTTTTTCTCCTTATTAGGCTGGCTGGCGGCTCAGGTGGGCTGATCTCCTAATGGGAGGAGGTACAAGGGGCCCAATGGGGCCTAAGTGCTGTAGCCTTTTTGCTACCCTCCCCTTAATTCCAGAAGTGATATTTAGAGGTTATTTTCAAATTTGGATTCTATTAAAAATATATCTCGGAAGATGATACATAACCTGCAAGTTCAAATTATTTTATGATGTGGAGCAAAAGCATATTTATATTAGCAAAAGGTAGAGTGAGAGTTTGTGTTAAAAATATTACTCGGAAGATACATAACCTTAAATAACTATGCGAGCTTATATGATAGGAATGCAGTGAAATATCGACGATATTTGTTATTAGAAGCCAAACTGAAGAGAGAAATGTTAATTTTCAAGGCTAACGTGTAGGACATGAGATTGGAGTGATAGAATGGGAAAAGCAAAGGTAGGTCATATTTCTATTACATTTGTTGTTTTCAATTTGATTGTCTCTATTTTGAGATACTCGGACTAATGGTTTAATATTTGACTAAAAGTGCAATTAATTATTGGGCGTATCAATATTCGGTTATAATTTAACAGATTTAAAATGTATGTTGAATTCTTGTAAATTTTTGTTGAAATTGGTCGTGACCATCAGTCATAATTAATATGAATAGGACCTATATACACATGTGTAGTGCGATAAAGTGGTTTTCATGTGGTCACGTCGATTTTATTGGAACACCCTGTATTAATAATTTACATAACATTTCTTGTCCAGCATAAGTAAAAAAAATGTTTTAGTGTTAAGGAAAGTTCTGTGGAACATATTAAATAGTCATGAGGAATGAAATATATCTGTTTAAAGTATACTAAAATATTATTGAGTGTTTTTGAAATTGAAAGTTTAAATTTCTGTACTAAATCTACAGTTGATTATGAATTTAAATATTTCAATCGAATTAAGAGTTTTTTGCATTAAAAAGTATCGTTTGCGTGTGTGAGAATGCGTTCTTATCTAGTAGGTTTTGCGATTGTTTTTTGTCATTCAATCGGCGTCTCTTCGAATTTCTTTGCAGTTGCTTTAGTTTTCTCGCAGTTTCGGTATTGATTACATGCAAATTTCGTGTTAATTAAATAAAGTTTTAATTTTGATTGAAACGTGAGTTAGTGTTTAAAATATGTGTTTGTGGGTGTGTTGTTCGTCTCGTGTAACGTGATAGGTGTCAGGTGACGGAAATCGGTTTTTGTTGATATAGGTGAGTTGATCGCATTTTCTTAATATATTGGTACATCTACTGTAAATTTTATATTATCGATGAAACAAAAAAAAATACGAGTGTAGGGTTAATTTTAAAAATGAGAAATGGGACATTTAAAGTACATGCTAAGATAGGAAAGGTGATTTGGGCCATTCGCTGTAGGCCGAGTGCGATTCGTAGCGTTCGAAAATAACCGATCAAGGAAGATCTTAACATAGAACTAAAAACGGTTATTGTGTGGTCTATTGAATTTGTACGCCATGTGCGCATTAAAGAATTGTTCGATTAAAGATTATATATTTTATTAATTGTAAATGTATGTTAATGATTTAGTTAAATGAGAAAGGGAATAAACTGTTTTATTTATACAATAGGCAACAAATATTTATTATAAAACAAAATTTTCCAAAAGCGTATTTTTTTAAATTTCTAACAATATATTTTGCTACAAATTCAGTTTTGTATTGGTGATTATTTACTATAGCGTAAAACTGTCCTGGCAGGATCGCCATGTAGATGTCTTATATACATGACTACTTCCAATGAATAAATCATCCCCCTGGCTAAGGGATTACACCTTAAAAAAAATAAAAATTGATTTTTTTTTAAATATCTCGCTATTTTCAAGGCGAAGCAGGTCGTGTGCCAGCTTCAAAATTTAAGGGGGGATATCTTATACATATACATGACTACTTCCCATGAATAAATCATCCCCCTGGCTAGGGGATTACACCTTAAATAAAAAATAAATGAATTTTTTAAAAATATTTCGCTACTTTCAAGGCGAAGCAGGTCGGGATTGAATCGCCCTATACATTCCTCCCTGGTGTCTCTGAGAGGTACCTGGAGCCGTTTCGCTCTAATACGAACGGTTTTCGAGATATTTGGATTTTTCTAAAATTATAGGCTATTTTCGGGACGTCATAACTCCCTTATTATTCGACGCAGGGGGGCGCGGTTTGTTACATTCGAAAGTTTTCTCGAAATGCTAATTTGACCTGTCTTTTAGTTTTTCCGTATCTGCAACGGTTCGAGAGTTACGGTCGATCGAGGTTTTGCATTTTTCATGTCAACGGTAGCCGTCGAGCAGAAAACCGACGCCACCGACGCCGATTCTGTTTTCAAAATAGCGTCTGCAGCGTCCTTAACGGTATTTTAACCGGCCTCAATCGATACATTATCGCGTGGTGACAAAATTTTTACAAGGGAATTTTCAAAAACGAATTTTTTCTGAAAAATTCGGGCAACTATCGGTCTCAGCAGGTCGGGAATGAATTCCCCTATACAATCCTCCCTGGTGTTTCTTAGAGGTACCTGGAGCCGTTTTGCTCTAAAAGGAACGGTTTTCGATATTTCGAATTTTCTAAAATTATAGGCTATTTTTGGGACGTCATAACTCCCTTATCATTCGACGCAGAGGGGAGCGGTTTGTTTCATTCGAAAGCTCTCTCGGAATGCTAATTTCACCTGTCTTTTAGTTTTTCCGTATCTGCAACCGTTCGAGAGTTACGGTCAATCGAAGTTTCGGATTTTTTCCACCAACGGTGACTGTTGAGCGGAATACCGACGCCGATTTAGGGGGTGGCAAGGAGATTGAAACTTCAGGACTTGTCGACCACGCCTACTATGCAAATATTTAAGCTCTCTATCTTGGGGTATCAGGTGATTTCATTTAATGTAAGCCAAATAACTCGAAAACGGTGAGTTTTACGAGAAAAACTTAAAATACCTTTTTTTGTTCATTTATTTAGTTGAACGTAAATTATTAACATTTTTCAAAAATTAAGTGGCGTACATCTCCCTTGTTGCACGCCACTGGTTAGCAGTTTGGCACCAGTAATTACACTAAATTAAAGACCTAGCAGGTATGAACCACACCAAGTTTTATTAAAATTTTCAACTGAGGTAGCTCAGAAAAACTATTTTTTTTTATAACTTTACCACCCTGTATCTCGAAAACGAAGCCCTTCCCAAGTTTATAAAGAAAACTGTTATTCTTAAACGTACTATCATCTCCTGAAGTTTGTGACATGCTTTCCGGGACACCCTGTATATCTATATCATATCTTGCAATATCTTGAAATCAACAGAACACCCGTGCAATCCTTTGAAATCACATGCAATCCCTGGAAATCCCATGAAATCTCTTGCAATCCCTGGATATCCCATGATATCTCATGCAATCCCTGGAAATGTTATTAAATCTCTTGTAATCCCTGGAAATCCCGTGAAATCTCATGCAATCCCTGAAAATCCCTTGCAATCTTACGCAATCTCAGGAAATTCACTAAAAATGCCCATATTCCTTCGCAATATATTGAAATCAATGGAAAACCCGTGCAATCCCAAGAAAACCCTGGAGAAAAAAAATTTGAAAATTTTTGAAAATACTAAAAAAATTTTGGACCCCCGTTCACTTCTAACTTAACTTTTTCAAATTGCACCTTGTTGAAATGAAATACATATGTAGTCTGAGTCGCTCATATTTCGTATTACCTACTATCGCACACATTTTTAAATTTACAGACGATATTTTAAATACGTAAAGTTACGTCTTCCGACATCGAAGATATATCGCGACCCACGAGTAGGTATTTGACATCGACGATGACTACCACGATGCACGTCGGTCGTCGCTTACCCAATTATCTTATGGATCCCAGGCAATGCGGTAAGAAAGCGCCGCGCAGAGCCGTACGAACGGCGAGCTCGAACGTGGCCCCCTGACGAGTGCGCTTTATTGTGGAGGCGACCGGCGCGGCAGGCAGCCGACGTCGGGCGCTCTCCCGTGGTAATAGGAACGGTAGTATAGCAGCAGAGTGATCGCTGTACTTTTTAACTGTAGAGTAGTAGTAACTCACGTTCTTCTCTCGCAGTAACGGAGTTAGCTTTCGCCGGCGGCAAACGCCGTTCCATTAGCCTAGTCGTTGTGTGAAGCGGCCGCCGTCTCCTTAATTCGGTTCACTTTTCATTTAATTCATTCTTTCGAAATTAAATATGTGACAACGCCGATGTCGCGGAGACGATGAACACTTTCTATGGTCGAAATACACACGCGTAGACTTCGGGCACCACGCGCTATCCTTCGAGATAGCGACACGCTCTCTCCTCGCTATGTAGCTAGAAACGCCGATGCCGTCGTCGCCTTCGCTTCGTCGTGATGTAAAGCGTGAAAGGAAACTTTTACCATTACACATCCACGACGACGACCACATGACTATATCGGCATCGCGTTTTAGCGATACGAGGAGAACGCACGCTCTACCCAGCGAGATCGCGGATTCGGCAGGCGCTTAGCGTCTTAGCAGGTCCACGAGCGATCGTCGGAATTTGTAATAAAACTGCCGACCCCGCGGTGCCGGGCGATCGTCGTCTTCGTTGTCCACATTCTAATCGATGTGACGCACAGGTTACGTTTCGGCTAGTGTCGCCGCGATAGGTGTCGCGCGTTTTATGTTCGACGCCAAATAAGCGACGACTCCTCTGTCCGAGCGAGAATATCACGACGATTCGGAACGATTCTTTCGAAGACACCGTGTCGCTTTCAATCTAGCGAAGGGTCGAGAGAATAATCGAAGATTTTCGCCGGTCTACGACGTATCGCGTTGCGTCGTCGAAGTAGTAATATTTCGACGACGACGACAACGCGAGATGTCGAACCGGACCTCTCACGTCCGCGCGTCTCTTCTCGTAGAAAAAAAGCTGCCGCGACGTGGCGTATACACGTACATATGGACGTATACGCACTACCTCTCTGAGCGTGGCGTCTCGACGGTCTAACCGCCGTCACGACGCACACCACACGCCCACTAGAGACGCATCTGTCTCTGCGTAGTACAATATATATAAATCGGAGGAGAGTGATCTCTAGTTATACTTATGTATACGTCTCGCGCGTATATATTTACTAGAAACAACTCCTGGTTGATACTGCAAGTAGTCATATGTTTGTCTCAAAGATTAAGCCATGCATGTTTCAGTACAAGCCGAATTACGTGAAACCACGAAAGGCTCATTACATCAGTTATGGTTCCTTACATCGTACCCACATTTACTTGGATAACTGTGGTTATTCTAGAGCTAATACATGCAAACAGCTGATCGCACGGTCTCGCACCGGCGACGCATTTTTCAAGTGTCTGCCATATCAACCATCGATGGTAGGTTCTGCGCCTACTACCATGGTTGTAACGGGAATCAGGGTTCGATTCCGGTAGGTAGCCTGAGAAACGGCTACCACATCCAAGGAAGGCAGCAGACGTGCAAATTACCCACTTCCGGCACGGGGAGGTATTGGCGAAAAATAATAACGATACGGCACTCATCCGAGGCCCCGGTTGATCCTGCCAGTAGTCAAATTCTTGTCTCAAAGATTAAGCCATACTTGTTTTAGTACAAGCCGAATTAAGGTAAAACTGCGAAAGGCTCATTAAATCAGTTATGGTTCTTTATATCGTACCCACATTTACTTGGATAATTGTGGTAATTCTAAAGCTAATCCATGCAAGAGAACTCCGACCGGAGACGGAAGGAGTGCTTTTATTAGAAGAAAACCAATCGATGGCGGGTTCGCCCGTCATCGTGCAACTTGGTTGAAATGTCTGCTTTATATACTGTCGATGGTAGGTTCTGCGCCTATCATTATTGTAATTGTAACGGGGAATCAGGGTTCGATTCCGCAGAAGGAGCCTGAGAAACGGCTACCACATCCAAGGAAGGCAGCAGACGCGCAAATTACCCACTCCCGGCATGGGCAGGTAATGACGAAAAATAATAACGATACAGGACTCTTCCGAAGTCCTGGTTGATCCTGCCAGTAGTCATATGCTTGTCTCAAAAATTAAGCCATACTTGTTTTAGTACAAGCCGAATTGAGGTGAAATTAGCACAATTATCCAATGCTAATCCATGCAAGAGAGCACCGACCGGAGACGGAAGGAGCGCCTTTATTAGATGAAAACCAATCGGTGGCGGGTTCGCCCGTCATCGTTCAACTTGGTTGAAATGTCTGTTTTATATACTGTCGATGGTAGGTTTTGCGCCTATCATTATTGTAATTGTAACGGAGAATCAGGGTTCGATTCCGGAGAAGGAGCCTGAGAAACGGCTAGCGCGGAATGTGGAACTGTTATGGTTCTTCTCTCTGCGCGAGAAATAGTACTTATGTTACATTTTCTCAGGTGTTGAAAGATATTCGCCCGACCGTCGAGGAAGCCGACGAGCCTCTCGTTCGACATCCACACATATAAACAGGGGAAATGGAGAATCGAGCCCTCGCCTCCAGCACACCGCGTCTGTAAATAGTACAGGTGTAGTGCGTTATAAAGCGACGAAGCACGTAAATCTCCGTTTCCTCTTTATATTTTATTCTACTATTAATTATCACCTTCCGTCTTATATACGAACGTTTGAAGAGAACGCGAGACGGACGAGAGCGAACGAGCGAACATCAGTCGTCGTCGTCGCTCCGCGTCCGCGACTCGCCACTCTCGACATCGTCGTTAAAATCAAAACCAACCAATCATTTGGCTCGTGGGTCGATGAAACACGCAGCTAATTGCGCGTCAACTTGTGAACTGCAGGACACATGAACGCGAATTTCGGATCGTATCGATATCAAAGACTGCTCGGTTTTCGTCATTTCGTGAGAAAAGACGAGAACGTCGGAGCGCCGTTGGATGTTACACGACGCGACGGCTTTCGAGCCGTCGTAGATCGCGACATCTCAAAACGCGATAGCGACTACGCATTCGGTAGGTACGGTCTCCGTACGATCGACGTGTCCGAGACTTCGGTACGAAGACGACGTCGGATCCACGTACGGCAGACCGCATACCGAATAATATATGCGCTAGTGTAGAGTAAGAAATTTATTCTTATCTGTATATCACCGTTACGAAAACCGTGTACGGGGATGATGCGACGCCATACGCGCGCGCGCGCGGCTTCTCATCGTCGCTCCTGATGTGCGATTCGCGTCGTTAAAGGAGACTAGATCGACGACGCTTGCCGTTCGCGTGTAGGCCGGTCATACATTTCTTTTACGATTACCCGCGTAAACTTGTGAATTGCAGGACACATGAACATCGACATTTCGAACGCACATTGCGGTCCTGGGATACTGTTTCAAGACCACTCCTGGCTGAGGGTCGAATCGATATCAAAGACTGCTCGGTTTTCGTCTTTTCGTGAGAAGAGACGAGAACGTCGGAGCGCCGTTGGATGTTATACGACGCGGACGACGCGGCTTTCGCGCCGTCGTCGCTCGCGACATCTTAAAACGCGATAGCGACTAGGCACTCGGTAGATACGGTCTCTGTACGATCGACGTGTCCGAGACTTCGATACGAAGAGGACGTCGGATCCACGTACGACGGACCGCATACCGAAGAATATATGCTCTAGTGTAGAGTAAGAAACTTATTTTTATCCATTATCGACCTCACAGCAGGTGAGACCACCCGCTGAATTTAAGCATATTACTAAGCGGAGGAAAAGAAACTAACTAGGATTCCCTCAGTAGCTGTGAGTGAACAGGGAAGAGCCCAGCACCGAATCCCGCGGCCGATACCGGGCGCCGGGAAATGTGGTGTTAGGGAGGATCCGTTTATCCGAGGTCGCGCGGCGCGTCCAAGTCCTTCTTGAACGGGGCCAGGTCCGTAGCGACCGCTGCCGATCGCGGGAGGATTTTTCCTGAGTGTGGGGTTGCTTGAGTGTGGAGCACTAAGCAGGTGGTAAACTCCATCTAAGGCTAAATATGACCACGAAGAAGTACATGAAACCGTTCAGGGGTAAACCTGAGAATCCCGAAAAGGCGAAAGGGGAAATTGATTCACGTTTTGACCGCCAGAGCGGAGCGATGGAGCGACAGACGACGGACGCGTCATTACCGCCTATCGTTTTACGTTTCGGCGTCAAACGCGTGCACTTTACCCCTAGTAAGACTTAGCGATCCGTTGAGCGTCGGTCTGAGGTCCGCGGTAGAACCCGGGCGTGCGTCTTCGGACGTACCCGCGGTATCCCGGCCGACTCGCTCAACGGTGTTACCTGGGGATCCCGACAAGTCGAAAGGGGAAATTGATTCACGTTTCGACCGCCAGAGCGGAGCGATGGAGCGACAGACGACGGACGCGTCGTTACCGCCTATCGTTTTACGTTTCGGCGTCGAACGCGTGCACTTTACCCCTAGTAAGACTTAGCGATCCGTTGAGCGTCGGTCTGAGGTCCGCGGTAAAGCCCGGGTGTGCGTCTTCGGACGTTCCCGCGGCATCCCGGCCGACTCGCTCGACGGTGTTACCTGAGGATCCCGAAAAGTCGAAAGGGGAAATTGATTCGCGTCTCGACAGCCGGAGTGGAGCGATGGAGCGACAGACGACGGACGCGTCGTTAGCGCCTATCGTTTAACGTTTAGGCGTCGAACGCGTGCACTTTACCCCTAATAAGACTTAGCGATCCGTTGAGCGACGGTCTAAGGTCCGCGGTGGAGTCCGGGTGTGCGTCTTCGGACGTTCCCGCTCGGACCCGCGGTTTCCCGGTCGACTCGCTCGACGGTAACCAGATGGCGCGGGGCAGCTATATCAATTAGCGCTCGGTCCGCGGCAAGCGCGTACGGTGTAGTCGAAGATCGGACCTGGCACCGGTCTCGTCCCCGGACGACTGTTGGCCGCGGTGTTTCCTCGAACAGACCTCGTTCGACAACGCCGATCTGCGACGCTATAGCTTTGGGTTCTCTCAGGACCTGTCTTGGACAGGACCAACGGCATTAGCTTGGATAAATTAAAGACTATGTGGAGACAGAGCAGTAGGCAACAATTTCCTAAACCTAACCTAACCTTAAATAAATAATAAAAAAATATGGAAAATATGTTGCTCAGTGTCCTCTATGCCTCCACATAGTTCGTATTTTTTATCCAAGCTAATGCCGTTTTTGTTTCTCTTTAGGAAAAGAGGAAATTGATTCGCGTATCGACCGCCGGAGTGGAGCGATGGAGCGTTACCGCCTATCGTTTTACGTTTCGGCGTTGAACGCGTGCACTTTACTCCTAGTAAGAGGGTTCTCTCAGGACCTGTCTTGAATAAGACCAAGGAATCTAGCATGTGCGCTATTCCTAAACGGCATTAGCTTGGATAAAAATGCGAACTATGTGGAGACACAGAGCACTAGGTAACAATTTTCTGAACCTAACCTAACCAAAAAAAAAAAAAAACGGAAAAATTGTTGGTCAGTGTGCTCTGTCTGTACATAGTTCATATTTTATCCAAACTAATGCCGTTTTTTTATGACTTTTTTTATCCTCAATTTTTGGTATTTCTAGGGTTAGATGACATTACTTGCATTTGTTGGTTAGGTTAGGTTAGGTTAGGTTAGGTTAGGTTAGGTTAGGTTAGGTTAGGTTAGGTTAGGTTAGGTTAGGTTAGGTTAGGTTAGGTTAGGTTAGGTTAGGTTAGGTTAGGTTAGGAATTGATTAGGTTTCGACAGGTTAGGTTAGGTTAGGTTAGGTTAGGTTAGGTTAGGTTAGGTTAGGTTAGGTTAGGTTAGGTTAGGTTAGGTTAGGTTAGGTTAGGTTAGGTTAGGTTAGGTTAGGCCAGGTTAGGTTAGGTTGAGGTTAGCCAGGTTAGGCCAAGGTTAGGTTAGGTTAGGTTAGGTTAGGTTAGGTTAGGTTAGGTTAGGCCAGGCCAGCCAGGTTAGGTTAGGCCAGGTTAGGTTAGGTTAGGCCAGGCCAGGTTAGGTTAGGTTAGGTTAGGTTAGGTTAGGTTAGGTTAGGTTAGGTTAGGTTAGGTTAGGTTAGGTTAGGCCAGGTTAGGTTAGGTTGTGGTTAGGTTAGGTTAGGTTAGGTTAGGTTAGGTTAGGTTAGGTTAGGTTAGGTTAGGTCCATGTGCGGTGGAATCTGGGGAAGGCGAATAGTGTTTTTTCATCCCACTATAGTAAGCTACCATCCTGCCCAGGCGTTTAGTCGTGGGACTTACCGTTTCGGAGATAGCCTTTTTTTAAAAATCGCGATTTTCTCGGAATGGGGGAGGGGGTTGTTTTTTCAAAACTGCGCCTTCCCTAGACACACCTTCGGTCCTAAGATCGCAACCGGTAGCTTTTGCCGTTTCGGAGTTATTTCGGAAAAACTGAAATTTCAAAATTTTCGAAAAATGGCTGTAACTTTTGTTTTTCAACCGATCTGGTGTTTGTCTGCGGCGGCGAAGCGTTGAGCCCAAATGCTAATTTGACCTATTTTTAGTTTTTCGAAATTCTCAAAAATAAAAAAGTTATGGCTTAGGTTAGGTTTTTCCAAAATGTCGGTTTTTCTGGATTTTTTCGAAAACGGTAAGAGATATCGAGACGCGGTTTGCGCCATTCGACGCAGCATCGAATTTTACATAGAAAAGCGATCTAACCCAACCTAACGTAACCCAAGCTAACCTAAGTCTAACCCAAGGATTCGAACCTGAGACCAAGTGTAGCAAATGTTGAAAATATTACAAGTCTTACCTAACAAAAATTTTTCCAAGTAAATTTTCAAATTTTTTTTTTTCAATTTTTTATTTTCAAAATTTTTTTTTCAAACATTTTTTTTTTATAATTTTTTTTTTCAAAAATTTAAAATTTTCCCAAATTTTTGATTTTTCCAAAATTTTGGTTTTTGGGGATTTTCTCGAAAATGGTAAGAGATATCGAAACGCGGTTTGCGCCATTCGACGCAGCATCGAATTTTACATAGGAATTTGATCTAACCTAATCCAAGCTAACCTAAGGCTAATCTAAGTTCAAAATTTCGGTTTTTGGGGATTTTCTCGAAAATAAGAGAGAGATGGAAACGCGGTTATTAGGTACGTTTCGGAGATAGCCATTTTTGAAAAATCGCGATTTTCTCGGAAAGGGGGGACGAGGGGTTGTTTTTTTCAAAAACTGCGCCTTCCCTAGACACACCTTCGGTCCTAAGATCGCAACCGGGTAGCTTTTGCCGTTTCGGAGTTATTTCGGAAAAACTGAATTTTCAAAATTTTCGAAAAATGGCTGTAACTTTTTTGTTTTTCAACCGATCTGGTGTTTGTCGGCGGCGGCGAAGCGTTCAGCCCAAATGCTAATTTGACCTATTTTTAGTTTTTCGAAATTCTCAAAAATAAAAAAGTTATGGCTTAGGTTAGGTTTTTCCAAAATGTCGGTTTTCTGAATTTTTCGAAAACGGTAAGAGATATCGAAACGCGGTTTGCGCCATTCGACGCAGCATCAAATTTTACATAGAAAAGCGATCTAACCTAACCCAACCTAACGTAACCCAAGCTAACCTAAGTCTAACCCAAGGATTCGAACCTGAGACCGACTGTAGCAAATGTTGAAAATATTACAAGTCTTTTGCCTAACAAAATTTTTTCCAAGTACATTTTTTTTCAAATTTTTTTTTTTTTTTTTCAAAATATTGATTTTTTCGAAAATTTGATTTTTCCAAAATTTTTGAGTTTTACTTGGGTTAGATGACATTTCTTGCTTTTACTTGGGTTAGGTTAGGTTAGGTTAGGTTAGGTCAGGTGAGGTTAGGTTAGGTTAGGTAGGTTAGGTTAGGTTAGGTTAGGTTAGGTTAGGTTAGGTTAGGTTAGGTTAGGTTAGGTTAGGTTAGGTTAGGTTAGGTTAGGTTAGGTTAGGTTAGGTTAGGTTAGGTTAGGTTAGGTTAGGTTAGGTTAGGTTAGGTTAGGTTAGGTTAGGTTAGGTTAGGTTAGGTTAGGTTAGGTTAGGTTAGGATAGGTCCATGTGCGGTGGAATCTGGGGAAGGCGAATAGTGTTTTTTCATCCCACTATAGTAAGCTACCATCCTGCCCAGGCGTTTAGTCGTGGGACTTACCGTTTCGGAGATAGCCATTTTTGAAAAATCGCGATTTTCTCGGAAAGGGGGGGGAGGGGGTTGTTTTTTTTTCAAAAACTGCGCCTTCCTAGACACACCTTCGGTCCTAAGATCGCAACCGGGTAGCTTTTGCCGTTTCGGAGTTATTTCGGAAAAACTGAATTTTCAAAATTTTCGAAAAATGGCTGTAACTTTTTTGTTTTTCAACCGATCTGGTGTTTGTCGGCGGCGGCGAAGCGTTCAGCCCAAATGCTAATTTGACCTATTTTTTAGTTTTTCGAAATTCTCAAAAATAAAAAAGTTATGGCTTAGGTTAGGTTTTTCCAAAATGTCGGTTTTTCTGGATTTTTTCGAAAACGGTAAGAGATATCGAAACGCGGTTTGCGCCATTCGACGCAGCATCAAATTTTACATAGAAAAGCGATCTAACCTAACCCAACCTAACGTAACCCAAGCTAACCTAAGTCTAACCCAAGGATTCGAACCTGAGACCGACTGTAGCAAATGTTGAAAATATTACAAGTCTTTTGCCTAACAAAATTTTTTCCAAGTACATTTTTTTTTTTTTTTAATTAATTTTTTTTTTGATTTTTTTGATTTTTTTTTTTTTTTTGCCATTTTTTTTTTTCAAAAATTTAGATTTTTAAAAATTTTGATTTTTTCCAAAATTTTTGAGTTTTACTTAAGGGTTAGATGACATTTTTGCTTTTACTTGGGTTAGGTTAGGTTAGGTTAGGTTAGGTTAGTTTAGGTTAGGTTAGGTTGGGTTAGGTTAGGTTAGGTTAGGTTAGGTTAGGTTATGTTATTTTAGGTTATGTTAGGTTAGGTTAGGTTAGGTTAGGTTAGGTTAGGTTAGGTTAGGTTAGGTTGGGTTAGGTTAGGTTATGTTAGGTTAGGTTAGGTTAGGTTAGGTTGGGTTAGGTTAGGTTAGGTTAGGTTAGGTTAGGTTGAGGTTAGGTTAGGTTAGGTTAGGTTAGGTTAGGTTAGGTTAGTTTAGGTTAGTTTAGGTTAGGTTAGGTTAGGTTAGGTTAGGTTAGGTTAGGTTAGGTTAGGTTAGGTTAGGTTAGGTTAGGTTAGGTTGGGTTAGGTTAGGTTAGGTTAGGTTAGGTTAGGTTAGGTTAGGTTAGGTTAGGTTAGGTTAGGTTAGGTTAGGTTAGGTTAGGTTAGGTTAGGTTAGGTTAGGTTAGGTTTCCCCTCCAAGGAGCTGTGAGACCTTGTCGCGGTGGAGGGCTTGAGTAGTCGCGATGATCTGTCAAGCTACGCCGGCGGGGGTCTCGCAAGTGACCCCGGTAGGGTTTCCCATGCCGGACAGGTTGAGAGTGAGCGATGAAAACAAAGGACAGCTCAAACCTCAGGACCTACCACCGCGAGGTGGTAGTAACGGGAACTGACGCACCCGAGGTCGATCCGAGTCACGGGCAGCTGTGCCACTAGTCCGATTAATACCGTAATCCTGGACCGCACTTCAACGACCACAGTGGAAAAGAAAAAAATGGCACCGCTGCGCATGTTGTGCGGGATCTGGGACCGGGGGGCTTGCCTTTACCGGCCGACCTGCGAGGAGACAACCTCTATAAAATAACCGAGAGAGACTCGCTAAAACCTGCGGGGCACCAGGCGCACCCCGCAGAAGTTAGCCTTCCCCCCGATATGGGACCACTGTCGGGGGGCGACATTTAGTTGTTCCCAACTCGTGGGAACTCAATGGAGAGCGACCTAACAAATAAACCCAACGTGCTGGGGGGGGTAAACCCGGCACCGGGCGGGGAGGAGGGTGAAGGGACAGCACCTACTCCTCGATCGTCATCATCGGTCTGTCCCGCACAAGGTAGCCCAGGGGGGCAGGGAAGGAATCTGACAAGGGGAGTTTCGACATCGTTGGAAACGCTAGAAACGGGAGTTGGAGGAGAAAGTCGCAGGAGGAGCAGAAGCAAAGTCTGTTCCTCGAACTGAAGGAGGCGGAGCGAAGACCGGCATCTGCGCCAACGTCGCCCAATTTGTCAGTCCTGGATCTGACGTGGGACGACGAAAAGGCAGGTCAATAAAGAGGAAGAGGGAGGAGCGTAAAGACGACAGAGAGGATAAGGAAATGGACGAAGAGGACCGCCTCGCAACAACTATCAGGAGGCTTATAAGAAATGTCGAGAAAGAGGTAAGGAACCTCGCGAGAGTGGTACAGGAGAATAGCAACACGAAACGGGAGATTAAGGACATCACCCATAGCCTCAGGTCCATGACGAGTAGACTAGTCTCGGACGAAGTACAGGAGTGCTAGGCACCATGGGGAGGAAGGGGACCCTCAGGGCAACAGGAGGGACGTCCCGATCGATGACAAGGCGTGCCAGACGCAAACGAAGCAAGTATCGGTCGCCTGCCAGACGGACTGTACCGGAGCCATGTCCTTGCAGGTGAGGAAGGACCTCCTGGCAAACGTGAAAAACTTCGACGATTTTGCGGACATTGAGCACCTAGAATGGCCCGGAAAAATCTTCCAGCACGTGGAGAGAGTACGAGGTAGCCTGCTGGATGCCAGCAAGGATACTAATTTGGTATATCTTGAAGAGGAAGGCAGGGGGGGCATACACGGTCAGGCCAGGAGGACCTGGGAAGAAGATTCCCAGAGCTAGAAGGCATAGGGGGGAAAATCGCCCAAATCGTAATGGCAACCAGAGTAGTGGGATCCGAAGGCACAGAGGGGGGCCGCGAGCTCCTAATAACTAAGTTGAATCCGGGAAAAAACAAGAGGGACTGGTTCGAGAGCCTGGTCCTACTTAGGGACAGCCTGAAGGATCTTCAGGGTATAAAGATGGGCTTTTATCCACCTAAGGAAGATAGCACGGGGGAGATAACGAGTAAGATGCTTGAATGCATCTTCCATGCTGGTGCTCACAAGTGCATCCTATACTTGGATGACCGCGGAGGGAAGGACAAGAACAAAGGTAGAGATAGGACCAGGACGGAGGCCGTAGTAGTCAAGCAGGGAGGAAAAGACTACTGCGAAATATTAAGAACCGTAAAAACCAGACTGACGGCGGACCCTCAGAAATCTGAAATGATTACGGGCCTAAGAAGATCAAGAGAGGGTGACTTAGTGATCACCCTTAATAAAGACTCGCAGGGAGTCGCGGAGGAGGTTCGCCAGTTACTTAAGAACGAGGAGAATCTGGAGTCGGTGGTGAGTAGGAGAGGGGGTGATCTGGTCACCCTCTTTATTAAGAATATCGACCCGGTGACCTCTAAAGAGGAGGTGAGAGCTAAAATCGAGGAGACCCTAGAGGATAAGGGTCAACTTGCGTACGTGGGGGATTTTAGGGCCTCATTTGGTGGAAACCAAACCGTATTAGCTAAAATAGAGAGGGCTGGGGCGGCTCTGTTGTTAAGCAAGAAAGGGCTGAGAATAGGGCTGAACTGGTGTTCAGTTATGGAGAGGCACGAGGTCCCTAGGTGCTATAAATGCTGGGGCTATGGGCACCTAAGAAAAGACTGCAAGGAAGAGGAAGATAAAAGTAGAGCGTGTAGAAACTGTGGCGAGGAAGGCCATAAAGAGAAAGACTGCAAGGGGGATAGCTTGTGCCTTAGCTGCAAAGCTACAGGACATAAGGCGGGTACGAGCAAGTGCCCAGTCTTTAGGAGGGCGCTCCAAGGAATTAAATTAAACGCCAAAAAAAAGAGGGCTTATTGAGTTTTAGATACAAAGACAACCAAAGTACAGCCTTGTATCCTGATTGTTTGTGATATTCTTTTAGAATTAGCGTGATTGTCCCGTATACATTTATTTATTCGTTTATTTATACTATTTGTTGATTTGCTGTTGCCTGTGATACTTTATTCTAGTCATCCTTTTGTAGTATATTATATTTATTTGCCTGTTCGTTTACTTATATTACGCTTTACTTTGCCTGTGATAGTTTTTCGACCTTTATTTATTTACTTATATTTTATATATTACGTTTTGTTTGCCTGTGTTTTACATATTTATTATATATACAAATGATTAATATACTTCAGATAAATGTCGATAGAAGAAGAGCCGCACAGGAGATATTAATGAAGACGGCGGAAGAAAGTAAAGCCGACCTTATTCTGGTGAGCGAGCCCAACCTCACCATACTGAGGAAAAAGAACTGGTTTGTAGATAGGGACGAAAGGGCATGTATAATAAAGGCGTCGCGAGGGGTGCAAATCTCCAAATGGGGTAGGGGTAAAGGTTACGTGTGGGTGTTGGCTGGAGGTGTCTATATATACGCCGTATATATCTCTCAAACGTGACGCCGGAGTTTTTCGGCGAATGGATCGGAGAGTTGGCCGCCGATATAGAGGGAAAGGACCAAACGTTGTGGTTGGAGGATGTCAATGCTAAGTCCCCCATGTGGGGATCCCAACGGGAGGACAGGAAGGGCGGAATACTCGCAGAGTGGTTAGCCAGCGCCGGGATGACGGTCCTAAATCATGGTGGGAAACCTACATTCGAAAGGGATGGGTCAGGTTCCCATATAGACGTGACACTGGCCAAGGAAGAGGTGTCGAGGAAGGTGTTGGAATGGAGGGTGCTGGATGAGGAAACCCTTAGCCTGCATCGCTACATAAGCTTCCGTCTGAATACAGGTAGACTCCCCAATAGGACCAAGTGGAGGAAGGGTGGAATCGACAATAGGAAGCTGGTAGAATTGTTCGAATCCGAAATGGCATTCGCAGGGGGATGTCACGACGAAGAGATATATATGAGCGCCTTGGAAAAGATAAA
Organism: Monochamus saltuarius; assembly: GCA_025584915.1. Lineage (NCBI taxonomy): Eukaryota > Metazoa > Arthropoda > Insecta > Coleoptera > Cerambycidae > Monochamus > Monochamus saltuarius. The sequence continues at coordinate 50,458 of CM046730.1, forward strand.
CAAGAAAGCCACCTTGAGGATAAGAACAGATGCAAAAGGAAACGAACCCTTTTGGTGGACGGCCGAAATCGCCGACAAAAGGAGCCGCACGCTGCAAGCCAGGAGAAGGCTGACCAGGGCAAGAGCGCGGGGGATGGCTGAGTGAGCAGGTTTCGAGCTCCTAAAGGCCGTATACAGGTCGGCAATTAGAGACTTAAAGCAATCCATCCAAAAGGAGAAAGACAGTAAATGGAAGGAGCTCTGCAAAAAGGTGGAGGAGGATATCTGGGGGGACGGATATAACATTATGAAGAACACGTTGAAGTTAAAGGCCCCACCTATAGAAATGGAGGAGGGAAGGAAGGTAGAGATAGCCCGTACACTTTTCCCGGAAGGCAGAGAGGTAGATGCCGGTAATGAGGGCGATGAGAGGGTTCCGCAGAGGAGCTTCACAATGGAAGATCTGGAGGCAGCGGCGGAACGAATGAAGGCAAGGAAAGCACCTGGACCTGATCAGATTCCTCCTGAGGTCATAAAGACTCTGGTAAAGAAAATGGGAGAGTGTGTCCTAGAACTGTTAAATTACGTCTTCAACCAGAGAAGATTTCCAAGCCGGTGGAAGAAGGCTAACTTAGTACTCATACCTAAACCAGGTAGGGATCTAGAAAGTCCGGGTGCATACCGGCCTATATGCCTTCTGGACACAATGGGAAAGCTGTACGAGGCTCTCCTATTGCAGAGATTGGAAGAAGAGAACGAGAGAACGGGGCAGCTGAGCGAAAGGCAATACGGCTTCCGGAGAGGGAAATCTACCATCGGGGCCGTAGAAGAAGCTATCAAAACAATTAAAAGTGCGGGGCAAGCGGCGTGGTGCGCTCTAATCCTGTTGGATATTAAAAATGCCTTCAATGCTGCGAGCTGGAGACATATAATGGGTAGCCTGAGAGAAAGGAATATAGCGTCATTTCTGATGGAAATCGTGCGTGACTACCTGAGGGACAGGAGTTTAAAGGTTACAAAGAATCATATGGAACAACTGAGCGCCGGTGTTCCACAGGGATCGGTGCTGGGGCCTACGCTCTGGAACCTCCTGTTCGATGGCGTTCTGAGGGTGGAGGTTCCAGAGGGTGTGAAGATGGTGGCATACGCCGATGACCTGGCTCTGGTGGTCACGTGCGATTCACAAAAGAGATGATGACAAAGGCAAATGAGACTCTCGCTGCGATAAACGGATGGATGACCGCACACGATCTCACGCTCGCAGCGGACAAAACGGAGGCCCTGGTGGTAGCGGGAATGCGGAGGCTCAGGGAAGTCAAGTTTAGTTTGGGAAATCAGGAAATAATACCTCAAAAAGAGGTAAAATACTTAGGCGTTACAATAGACAGGCACCTAGTGTTCGGGGCCCATATCCAGAAGGCGTGCGATAAGGCCGAAAGGACGCACGCGGCCTTAAGCAGACTGATGCCGAACGTGGGAGGACCGACGGCGGAGAAAAGAAGACTTTGGCGGGGGTCATAACCTCGTCTGTGCTTTATGCGGCCCCTATTTGGGCAGGAGGTTTAAGAGTCCAAAGGCATGGTCAAAGACTGGCGTCGGTCCAAAGAAAGATCGCCTTGAGAGTGGCGTCGGCATACAGGACGGCATCTACAGAGGCGATATCAGTGGTTGCCGGAATAATACCGCTACACCTGATGGCTGAGGAAAGGCGCAGGATGTATGCGGAGAGAGTGGAGAGGGCAGACAGGGAAAGGAGGCAACGAGAAATCAGAGTAGAGACGTTGGACAGGTGGCAGAGGGAGTGGGATGGGTCCACTAAAGGAAGGTGGACGTATGCCCTAATAAGAGACCTGAAACAATGGCACAATAGAAGTTTTGGTCAGGTGGACTATTTTATCACCCAATTTCTAACGGGACATGGAAGTTTCATGGTTTATCTTAAAAGAATAAACAAGGTGGAGTCAGACATTTGCTTATACTGTGCGGAGAGGGATGACCCCAGACATGTGTTAGTGACGTGCCCCAGATTTGTTAGGCAGAGGCAGGCAATGGAGGTACAAGTGGGGGACTTAACTGAAGAAAGCATCATAGGAAAGGCCCTAGCCAGTAAAGAGAACTGGGATGCAATTATGGGGGGTATAAGAAAAATAATGAGGGTAAAGGAAGAAGACTTGAGGAACATACAAGCCCGCAGGGAGAATGCGGAGTTGACGCTCGTAGAGGATGACTTACTGTAGCAATCTATTAAAGCGTTGTTATATATTTGTGTATGTATTTAGTTTTGCTTTTAGCTGCTTATTGCACGTTTGCTTTTTATTATGTATTTATTTATTTATTAGCTATTGCTTACTATTTGTTCGTTATGCCGGTTTGTTGTTATATGCTTGTTATTATTAGTCGCTTATTTATTTGTTTTGCTTGTTGCCTATTTATTTGATGCTCGTTATACTGTATGTATTATTGCGCTTATTTATTTATTTATTTACTTATGTTAATGACCTAACTATTAGTAGTGGAATAGAAATTGTAGATAGCTAGAACGGTAACCGTCAGCTCTTCGGTTTTGATGTTAAGCCTGTTACAGGTGGTTCCAAAACCGAGGGCTGAGGAGGAGGAGGTGGGTAAAAAAAAAAAAAAAAAAATAAAAAAAAAAAAAAAAAAAAGGTTAGGTTAGGTTAGGTTAGGTTAGGTTAGGTTAGGTTAGGTTAGGTTAGGTTAGGTTAGGTTAGGTTAGGTTAGGTTGGGTTGGGGTAGGTTAGGTTGGGTTAGGTTAGGTTAGGTTAGGTTAGGTTCGGTTAGGTTAGGTTAGGTTAGGCCAGGCCAGGCCAGGCCAGGCCAGGCCAGGTTAGGCCAGGCCAGGCCAGGCCAGTTGCCAGGCCAGGCCAGGTTAGGCCAGGCCAGGCCAGGCCAGGCCAGCTTAGGCCAGGCCAGGCTTAGGTTAGGTTAGGCCAGGCCAGGCCAGGTTGAGGCCAGGTTAGGTTAGGTTAGGCCAGGCCAGGCCAGGCCAGGCCAGGCCAGGCCAGGCCAGGCCAGGCCAGGTTAGGTTAGGCCAGGTTAGGTTGGCCAGGCCAGGTTAGGCCAGTTGCCAGGTTAGGCCAGGCCAGGCCAGGCCAGGCCAGGCCAGGCCAGGTTAGGCCAGGCCAGGCCAGGCCAGGCCAGGCCAGGCCAGGCCAGGTTAGGCCAGTTGCCAGGCCAGGCCAGGCCAGGCCAGGCCAGGCCAGGCCAGGTTAGGCCAGGCCAGGCCAGGCCAGGCCAGGCCAGGCCAGGCCAGGCCAGGCCAGGCCAGGCCAGGTTAGGTTAGGTTAGGTTAGGTTAGGTTAGGCCAGGCCAGGTTAGGTTAGGTTGTTAGGCCAGGCCAGGTTGTTAGGTTAGGTTAGGCCAGGTTAGGTTAGGTTAGGTTAGGTTAGGTTAGGCCAGGTTAGGTTAGGTTAGGCCAGGTTAGGTTGAGGTTAGGGTTAGGTTAGGTTAGGTTAGGTTAGGTTAGGTTAGGTTAGGTTAGGTTAGGTTAGGTTAGGTTAGGTTAGGTTAGGTTAGGTTAGGTTAGGTTAGGTTAGGTTAGGTTAGGTTAGGTTAGGTTAGGTTAGGTTAGGTTAGGATAGGTCCATGTGCGGTGGAATCTGGGAAGGCGAATAGTGTTTTTTCATCCCACTATAGTAAGCTACCATCCTGCCCAGGCGTTTAGTCGTGGGACTTACCGTTTCGGAGATAGCCATTTTTGAAAAATCGCGATTTTCTCGGAAAGGGGGGGGAGGGGGTTGTTTTTTTTCAAAAACTGCGCCTTCCCTAGACACACCTTCGGTCCTAAGATCGCAACCGGGTAGCTTTTGCCGTTTCGGAGTTATTTCGGAAAAACTGAATTTTCAAAATTTTCGAAAATTGGCTGTAACTTTTTGGTTTTTCAACCGAACTGGTGTTTCTCTGCGGCGGCGAAGAGTTCATCCCAAATGATAATTTTACCTATTTTTTATTTTTTCGAAATTCTCAAAAATAAAAGTTATGGCTTAGGTTAGGTTTTTCCAAAATGTCGGTTTTTCTGAATTTTTCGAAAACGGTAAGAGATATCGAAACGCGGTTTGCGCCATTCGACGCAGCATCAAATTTTACATAGAAAGTGATCTAACCTAACCCAACCTAACGTAACCCAAGCTAACCTAAGTCTAACCTGCAAGGATTCGAACCTGAGACCGACTGTAGCAAATGTTGAAAATATTACAAGTCTTTTGCCTAACAAAATTTTTTCCAAGTACATATTTTTTGAAATTTTTTTGCCATTTTTTTTCAAAAATTTTGATTTTTTAAAATTTTGATTTTTCCAAAATTTTTGAGTTTTACTTGGGTTAGATGACATTTCTTGCTTTTACTTGGGTTAGGTTAGGCCAGGTTAGGTTAGGTTAGGTTAGGTTAGGTTAGGTTAGGTTAGGTTAGGTTAGGTTAGGTTAGGTTAGGTTAGCTTAGGTTAGGTTAGGTTAGGTTAGGTTAGGTTAGGTTAGGTTAGGTTAGGTTAGGTTAGGTTAGGCCAGGCCAGGCCAGGTTAGGCCAGGCCAGGCCAGGCCAGGCCAGGCCAGGTTGCGCCAGGCCAGGTTAGGCCAGGCCAGGCCAGGCCAGGTTAGGTTAGGCCAGGCCAGGCCAGGCCAGGCCAGGCCAGGCCAGGCCAGGCCAGGCCAGGCCAGGCCAGGCCAGGCCAGGCCAGGCCAGCCAGGCCAGGTTAGGTTAGGCCAGGCCAGGCCAGGCCAGGCCAGGCCAGGCCAGGCCAGGCCAGGCCAGGCCAGGCCAGGCCAGGCCAGGCCAGGCCAGGCCAGGCCAGGCCAGGCCAGGCCAGGTTAGGCCAGGCCAGGCCAGGCCAGGCCAGGCCAGGCCAGGCCAGGCCAGGCCAGGCCAGGTTAGGCCAGGCCAGGCCAGGCCAGGCCAGGCCAGGCCAGGCCAGGCCAGGCCAGGCCAGGCCAGGCCAGGCCAGGCCAGGCCAGGTTGGCCAGGCCAGGCCAGGCCAGGCCAGGCCAGGCCAGGCCAGGCCAGGCCAGGCCAGGCCAGGCCAGGCCAGGCCAGGCCAGGCCAGGCCAGGCCAGGCCAGGCCAGGCCAGGCCAGGCCAGGCCAGGCCAGGCCAGGCCAGGCCAGGCCAGGCCAGGCCAGGCCAGGCCAGGCCAGGCCAGGCCAGGGTTAGGTTGCCAGGCCAGGCCAGGCCAGGCCAGGCCAGGCCAGGCCAGGCCAGGCCAGGCCAGGCCAGGCCAGGCCAGGCCAGGCCAGGCCAGGCCAGGCCAGGCCAGGCCAGTTAGGTTAGGCCAGGCCAGGCCAGGCTTAGGTTAGGCCAGGCCAGGCCAGGTTAGGCCAGGCCAGGCCAGGCCAGGTTAGGCCAGGCCAGGCCAGGCCAGGCCAGGCCAGGTTAGGTTAGGCCAGGTTAGGCCAGGCCAGGCCAGGCCAGGCCAGGCCAGGCCAGGCCAGGCCAGGCCAGGTTAGGTTAGGTTAGGTTAGGTTAGGTTAGGTTAGGTTAGGTTAGGTTAGGTTAGGTTAGGTTAGGTTAGGTTAGGTTAGGTTAGGTTAGGTTAGGTTAGGTTAGGTTAGGTTAGGTTAGGTTAGGTTAGGTTAGGCTAGGTTAGGTTAGGTTAGGTTAGGTTAGGTTAGGTTAGGTTAGGTTAGGTTAGGTTAGGTTAGGTTAGGTTAGGTTAGGT
>CM046730.1:56200-81090 GCA_025584915.1 Monochamus saltuarius
CCTCCCCCTCCCCCCCCTTTCCGAGAAAATCGCGATTTTTCCAAAAAGGCTATCTCCGAAACGGTAAGTCCCACAAGGTCACGCAAAGGCACGATGGTAGACCACTATGGAGGGATGAAAAAACACTATTCAGAATCCCCAAGTCCGGCGGCACTAACCTAACCTAACCTAACCTAACCTAACCTAACCTAACCTAACCTAACCTAACCTAACCTAACCTAACCTAACCTAACCTAACCTAACCTAACCTAACCTAACCTAACCTAACCTAACCTAACCTAACCTAACCTAACCTAACCTAACCTAACCTAACCTAACCTAACCTAAAGTAATGATGGTAGACCACCAAGTCCGGCTAACCTAATCCTAACCTTCCTAACCTAACCTAACCTAACCTAACCTAACCTAACCTAACCTAACCTAACCTAACCTAACCTAACCTAACCTAACCTACCCTAACCTAACCTAACCTAACCTAACCTAACCTAACCTAACCTAACCTAACCTAACCTAACCTAACCTAACCTAACCTAACCTAACCTAACCTAACCTAACCTAACCTAACCTAACCTAACCTAACCTAACCTAACCTAACCTAAAAGCAAGAAGTGTCATCTAACCCAAGTAAAAGCAAGAAATCTCATCTAACCCAAGTAAAAGCAAGAAATGTCATCTAACCCAATTTGAGAAAATCGTTGAATTGAATTGAAAAAATTGAAAGAAAAAATTTTCAAAAAAAAAAAAATTCAAAAAAATTTTCAAAAAAATTAATTCAAAAAAATTTACTTGGAAAAATTTTTGTTAGGCAAAAGACTTGTAATATTTTCAACATTTGCTACAGTCGGTCTCAGGTTCGAATCCTTGGGTTAGACTTAGGTTAGCTTGGGTTACGTTAGGTTGGGTTAGGTTAGATCGCTTTTCTATGTAAAATTTGATGCTGCGTCGAATGGCGCAAACTGCGTTTCGATATCTCTACCGTTTTCGAAAAATCCAGAAAACCGACATTTTGGAAAAACCTAACCTATAACTTTTTTATTTTTGAGAATTTCGAAAATAAAAATAGGTCAAATTAGCATTTGGGCTGAACGCTCGCCGCCGCCGACAAACACCAGATCGGTTGAAAACAAAAAGTTACAGCCATTTTTCGAAAATTTTGAAAATTCAGTTTTTCCGAAATAACCTGAAACGGCAAAAGCTACCAAGGTGCGATCTTAGGACCGATGGTGTGTCTAGGGAAGGCGCAGTTTTACAAAAAAAAACCAACCCCCCCCTCCCCCCCCTTTCCGAGAAAATCGCAATTTTTCAAAAATGGCTATCTCCGAAACGGTAAGTCCCACGACTAAACGCCTGGGCAGGATGGTAGCTACATAGGGATGAAAAACACTATCTGCCTTCCCCAGATTCCACCGCACATGGACATATCCTAACCTAACCTAACCTAACCTAACCTAACCTAACCTAACCTAACCTAACCTAACCTAACCTAACCTAACCTAACCTAACCTAACCTAACCTAACCTAACCTAACCTAACCTAACCTAACCTAACCTAACCTAACCTAAACTAACCTAACCTAACCTAACCTAACCTAACCTAACCTAACCTAACCTAACCTAACCTAACCTAACCTAACCTAACCTAACCTAACCTAACCTAACCTAACCTAACCTAACCTAACCTAACCTAACCTAACCTAACCTAACCTAACCTAACCTAACCTAACCTACCCTAAAAGTAAAAGCAAGAAATGTCATCTAACCCAAGTAAAAGCAAAAAATGTCATCTAACCCAAGTAAAAGCAAGAAATGTCATCTAACCCAATTTGAGAAAATCGTTGAATTGAAAAAAAAATTGAAAGAAAAAAATTGAAAAAAAAAAAATTCAAAAAAAAAATTTCAAAAAAATTAATTCAAAAAATTTACTTGGAAAAATTTTGTTAGGCAAAAGACTTGTAATATTTTCAACATTTGCTACAGTCGGTCTCAGGTTCGAATCCTTGCTAGACTTAGGTTAGCTTGGGTTACGTTAGGTTGGGTTAGGTTAGATCGCTTTTCTATGTAAAATTTGATGCTGCGTCGAATGGCGCAAACTGCGTTTCGATATCTCTTACCGTTTTCGAAAAATCCAGAAACCGACATTTTGGAAAAACCTAACCTAAGCCATAAACTTTTTATTTTTGAGAATTTCGAAAAATAAAATAGGTCAAATTAGCATTTGGGCTGAACGCTTCGCCGCCGCCGACAGACAAACACCAGATCGGTTGAAAAACAAAAGTTACAGCCATTTTTCGAAAATTTTGAAAATTCAGTTTTTCCGAAATAACCTGAAACGGCAAAAGCTACCAAGTTGCGATCTTAGGACCGAAGGTGTGTCTAGGGAAGGCGCAGTTTTTGAAAACCAACACCCCCTCCCCCATTTCCGAGAAAATCGCGATTTTTCAAAATGTCGATCTCCGAAACGGTAAGTCCCACGACTAAACGCCTGGGCAGGATGGTAGCTTACTATAGTGGGATGAAAAAACACTATTCGCCTTCCCCAGATTCCACCGCACATGGACATATCCTAACCTAACCTAACCTAACCTAACCTAACCTAACCTAACCTAACCTAACCTAACCTAACCTAACCTAACCTAACCTAACCTAACCTAACCTAACCTAACCTAACCTAACCTAACCTAACCTAACCTAACATAACCTAACCTAACCTAACCTAACCTAACCTAACCTAACCTAACCTAACCTAACCTAACCTAACCTAACCTAACCTAACCTAACCTAACCCAACCTAACCTAACCTAACCTAACCTAACCTAACCTAACCTAACCTAACCTAACCTAACCTAACCTAACCTAACCTAACCTAACCTAACCTAACCTAACCTAACCTAACCTAACCCAACCTAACCTAACCTAACCTAACCTAACCTAACCTAACCTAACCTAACCTAACCTAACCTAACCTAACCTAACCTAACCTAACCTAACCTAACCTAACCTAACCTAACCTAACCTAACCTAACCTAACCTAACCTAACCTACTCTAACCTAACCTAACCTAACCTAACCTAACCTAACCTAACCTAACCTAACCTAACCTAACCTAACCTAACCTAACCTAACCTAACCTAACCTAACCTAACCTAACCTAACCTAACCTAACCTAACCTAACCTAACCTAACCTAACCTAACCTAACCTAACCTAACCTAACCTAACCTAACCTAACCTAACCTAACCTAACCTAACCTAACCTAACCTAACCTAACCTAACCTAACCTAACCTAACCTAACCTAACCTAACCTAACCTAACCTAACCTAACCTAACCTAACCTAACCTAACCTAACCTAACCTAACAACCTAACCTAACCTAACCTAACCTAACCTAACCTAACCTCCCAACCTAACCTAACCTAACCTAACCTAACCTAACCTAACCTAACCTAACCTAACCTAACCTAACCTAACCTAACCTAACCTAACCTAACCTAACCTAACCTAACCTAACCTAACCTAACCTAACCTAACCTAACCTAACCTAACCTAACCTAACCTAACCTAACCTAACCTAACCTAACCTAACCTAACCTAACCTAACCTAACCTAACCTAACCTAACCTAACCTAACCTAACCTAACCTAACCTAACCTAACCTAACCTAACCTAACCTAACCTAACCTAACCTAACCTAACCTAACCTAACCTAACCTAACCTAACCTAACCTAACCTAACCCAAGGAAAAGCAAGAAGTGTCATCTAACCCAAGTAAAAGCAAGAAATCTCATCTAACCCAAGTAAAAGCAAGAAATGTCATCTAACCCAATTTGAGAAAAATCGTTGAATTGAATTGAAAAAATTTGAAAGAAAAAAAAAATTTGAAAAAAAAAATTTGAAAAAAAAAAATTTCAAAAAAAAAAAATTAAAAAAAAAAAATTCATTAAAAAAAAAATTTACTTGGAAAAAATTTTGTTAGGCAAAAGACTTGTAATATTTTCAACATTTGCTACAGTCGGTCTCAGGTTCGAATCCTTGGGTTAGACTTAGGTTAGCTTGGGTTACGTTAGGTTGGGTTAGGTTAGATCGCTTTTCTATGTAAAATTTGATGCTGCGTCGAATGGCGCAAACTGCGTTTCGATATCTCTTACCGTTTTCGAAAATCCAGAAAACCGACATTTTGGAAAAACCTAACCTAAGCCATAACTTTTTATTTTTGAGAATTTCGAAAATAAAAATAGGTCAAATTAGCATTTGGGCTGAACGCTTCGCCGCCGCCGACAAACACCAGATCGGTTGAAAACAAAAAGTTACAGCCATTTTTCGAAAATTTTGAAAATTCAGTTTTTCCGAAATAACCTGAAACGGCAAAAGCTACCAAGTTGCGATCTTAGGACTGAAGGTGTGTCTAGGGAAGGCGCAGTTTTTGAAAAACCAACACCCTCCCCTTTCCGAGAAAATCGCAATTTTTCAACCTAACCTAACGGTAAGTCCCACGACTAAACGCCTGGGCAGGATGGTAGCTACTATAGTGGGATGAAAAACACTATCTGCCTTCCACAGATAACACCGGACATGGACATATCCTAACCTAACCCAACCTAACCTAACCTAACCTAACCTAACCTAACCTAACCTAACCTAACCTAACCTAACCTAACCTAACCTAACCTAACCTAACCTAACCTAACCTAACCTAACCTAACCTAACCTAACCTAACCTAACCTAACCTAACCTAACCTAACCCAACCTAACCTAACCTAACCTAACCTAACCTAACCTAACCTAACCTAACCTAACCTAACCTAACCTAACCTAACCTAACCTAACCTAACCTAACCTAACCTAACCTAACCTAACCTAACCTAACCTAACCTAACCTAACCTAACCTAACCTAACCTAACCTAACCTAACCTAACCTAACCTAACCTAACCTAACCTAACCTAACCTAACCTAACCTAACCTAACCTAACCTAACCTAACCTAACCTAACCTAACCTAACCTAACCTAACCAAGAAGTGTAATCTAACCCAAGTAAAAGCAAGAAATCTCATCTAACCCAAGTAAAAGCAAGAAATGTCATCTAACCCAATTTGAGAAAATCGTCAGACTCGCAGAAAAATTTAAAAGTATTTGAAAATAAAAAATTTTCAAAAAATCAAAAATTTTGAAAAAATCAAAAATTTGAAACAATCAAAAAATTGGGAAAATTAAAAATTTTGAAAAAAAATTTTTTGAAAAAAAATAAATTTTGAAAAAAAATAATTCCTTCAATAAAAAATTTACTTGGAAAAATTTTTGTTAGGCAAAAGACTTGTAATATTTTCAACATTTGCTACAGTCGGTCTCAGGTTCGAATCCTTGTTAGACTTAGGTTAGCTTGGGTTACGTTAGGTTAGGTTAGGTTAGATCGCTTTTCTATGTAAAATTCGATGCTGCGTCGAATGGCGCAAACCGCGTTTCGATATATCTTACAGTTTTAGAAAAAATCAACAAAAACCGACATTTTGGAAAAACCTAACCTAAGCCATAACTTTTATTTTTGAGAATTTCGAAAACTAAAAATAGGTCAAATTAGCATTTGGGCTGAACGCTTCGCCGCCGCAGACAAACACCAGATCGGTTGAAAAACAAAAAAGTTACAGCCATTTTTCGAAAATTTTGAAAATTCAGTTTTTCCGAAATAACTCCGAAACGGCAAAAGCTACCCAGTTGCGACCTTAGGACCGAAGGTGTGTCTAGGGAAGGCGCAGTTTTTGAAAAAAAACCAACCTCCCCCTCCCCCCCCTTTCCGAGAAAATCGCGATTTTTCCAAAATGGCTATCTCCGAAACGGTAAGTCCCACAAGGTCACGCAAAGGCACGATGGTAGACCACTATGGAGGGATGAAAAAACACTATTCAGAATCCCCAAGTCCGGCGGCACATGGATATATTTCTAACCTAACCTAACCTAACCTAACCTAACCTAACCTAACCTAACCTAACCTAACCTAACATAACCTAACCTAACCTAACCTAACCTACCCTAACCTAACCTAACCTAACCTACCCTAACCTAACCTAACCTAACCTAACCTAACCTAACCTAACCTAACCTAACCCAACCTAACCTAACCTAACCTAACCTAACCTAACCTAACCTAACCTAACCTAACCTAACCTAACCTAACCTAACCTAACCTAACCTAACCTAACCTAACCTAACCTAACCTAACCTAACCTAACCTAACCTAACCTAACCTAACTAACCTAACCTAACCTAACCTAACCTAACCTAACCTAACCTAACCTAACCTAACCTAACCTAACCTAACCTAACCTAACCTAACCTAACCTAACCTAACCTAACCTAACCTAACCTAACCTAACCTAACCTAACCTAACCTAACCTAACTAACCTAACCTAACCTAACCTAACATAACCCTAACAAGGAAAAGCAAGAAGTGTCATCTAACCCAAGTAAAAGCAAGAAATCTCATCTAACCTAAGTAAAAGTAAGAAATGTCATCTAACCCAATTTGAGAAAAATCGTTGACTGAATTGAAAAAAAGTGGACTTTCAACTCAACCCAACCTAAAACCCAACCCAATCCCAATCCTAACCTAACCTAACCTAACCTAACCTAACCTAACCTAACCTAACCTAACCTAACCTCAACTAACCTAACCTAACCTAACCTATGAAAAAAAAAAATCATACAAAAAAAAATTTACTTTGAAAAAATTTTGTTAGGTAAAGACTTGTAATTATTTCAACATTTGCTATACTTGGTCTCAGGTTCGAATCCTTGGGTTAGACTTAGGTTAGCCTTGGGTTAGCTTGGGTTAGGTTAGATCGCTTTTCTATGTAAAATTTGATGCTGCGTCGAATGGCGCAAACTGCGTTTCGATATCTCTACCGTTTTCGAAAAATCCAGAAACCGACATTTTGGAAAACCTAACCTAAGCCATAACTTTTATTTTTGAGAATTTCGAAAAATAGGTCAAATTAGCATTTGGGCTGAACGCTTCGCCGCCGCCGACAAACACCAGATCGGTTGAAAAACAAAAAGTTACAGCCATTTTTCGAAAATTTTGAAAATTCAGTTTTTCCGAAATAACCTGAAACGGCAAAAGCTACCAAGTTGCGATCTTATCACCGAATGTTTGTATAGGGAAGTCTCAGTTTTTGAAAAAAATACCAACACCCCCCTCCCCACAATTTCAGAGAAAATCGCGATTTTTCAAAAATGGCTATCTCCGAAACGGTAAGTCCCACGACTAAACGCCTGGGCAGGATGGTAGCTTACTATAGTGGGATGAAAAAACACTATTCGCCTTCCCCAGATTCTACCGCACATGGACATATCCTAACCTAACCTAACCTAACCTAACCTAACCTAACCTAACCTAACCTAACCTAACCTAACCTAACCTAACCTAACCTAACCTAACCTAACCTAACCTAACCTAACCTAACCTAACCTAACCTAACCTAACCTAACCTAACCTAACTCCAACCTAACCTAACCTAACCTAACCTAACCTAACCTAACCTAACCTAACCTAACCTAACCTAACCTAACCTAACCTAACCTAACCTAACCTAACCTAACCTAACCTAACCTAACCTAACCTAACCTAACCTAACCTAACCTAACCTAACCTAACCTAACCTAACCTCCAACCTCCCAACCTAGAGAAATCTCATCTAAGAATTGAATTGAAAAAAATTGAAAAAAAATTTAAAAAAAAAATTAAAAAAAAAATTGAAAAAAAAAAATTCATACAAAAAAAATTTACTTTGAAAAAATTTTGTTAGGCAAAAGACTTGTAATATTTTCAACATTTGCTACAGTCGGTCTCAGGTTCGAATCCTTGGGTTAGACTTAGGTTAGCTTGGGTTACGTTAGGTTGGGTTAGGTTAGATCGCTTTTCTATGTAAAATTTGATGCTGCGTCGAATGGCGCAAACTGCGTTTCGATATCTCTTACCGTTTTCGAAAAATCCAGAAACCGACATTTTGGAAAAACCTAACCTGTTTACATAACTTTTTTATTTTTGAGAATTTCGAAAAATAAAAATAGGTCAAATTAGCATTTGGGCTGAACGCTCGCCGCCGCCGACAAACACCAGATCGGTTGAAAAACAAAAGTTACAGCCATTTTTCGAAAATTTTGAAAATTCAGTTTTTCCGAAATAACCTGAAACGGCAAAAGCTACCAAGTTGCGATCTTAGGACCGAAGGTGTGTCTAGGGAAGGCGCAGTTTTTGAAAAACCAACACCCTCCCCCCTTTCCGAGAAAATCGCAATTTTTCAAAATGGCTATCTCCGAAACGGTAAGTCCCACGACTAAACGCCTGGGCAGGATGGTAGCTACTATAGTGGGATGAAAAAACACTATTCGCCTTCCCCAGATTCCACCGCACATGGACATATCCTAACCTAACCTAACCTAACCTAACCTAACCTAACCTAACCTAACCTAACCTAACCTAACCTAACCTAACCTAACCTAACCTAACCTAACCTAACCTAACCTAACCTAACCTAACCTAACCTAACCTAACCTAACCTAACCTAACCTAACCTAACCCAACCCAACCTAACCTAACCTAACCTAACCTAACCTAACCTAACCTAACCTAACCTAACCCAACCTAACCTAACCTAACCTAACCTAACCTAACCTAACCTAACCTAACCTAACCTAACCTAACCTAACCTAACCTAACCTAACCTAACCTAACCTAACCTAACCTAACCTAACCTAACCTAACCTAACCTAACCCAACCTAACCTAACCTAACCTAACCTAACCTAACCTAACCTAACCTAACCTAACCTAACCTAACCTAACCTAACCTAACCTAACCTAACCTACACTAACCTAACCTAACCTAACCTAACCTAACCTAACCTAACCTAACCTAACCTAACCTAACCTAACCTAACCTAACCTAACCTAACCTAACCTAACCTAACCTAACCTAACCTAACCTAACCTAACCTAACCTAACCTAACCCAACCTAACCTAACCTAACCTAACCTAACCTAACCTAACCTAACCTAACCTAACCTAACCTAACCTAACCTAACCTAACCTAACCTAACCTAACCTAACCTAACCTAACCTAACCTAACCTAACCTAACCTAACCTAACCTAACCTAACCTAACCTAACCTAACCTAACCTAACCTAACCTAACCTAACCTAACCTAACCTAACCTAACCTAACCTAACCTAACCTAACCTAACCTAACCTAACCTAACCTAACCTAACCTAACCTAACCTAACCTAACCTAACCTAACCTAACCTAACCTAACCTAACCTAACCTAACCTAACCTAACCTAACCTAACCCAACCCAACCCAACCTAACCTAACCTAACCTAACCCAACCTAACCTAACCTAACCTAACCTAACCTAACCTAACCTAACCTAACCTAACCTAACCTAACCTAACCTAACCTAACCTAACCTAACCTAACCTAACCTAACCTAACCTAACCTAACCTAACCTAACCTAACCTAACCTAACCTAACCTAACCTAACCTAACCTAACCTAACCTAACCTAACCTAACCTAACCTAACCTAACCTAACCTAAAAGAAAAGCAAGAAGTGTCATCTAACCCAAGTAAAAGCAAGAAATCTCATCTAACCCAAGTAAAAGCAAGAAATGTCATCTAACCCAATTTGAGAAAAAAATTTTCAAAAAAATTAAAAAAAAATTTTCAAAAAAATTAATTCAACCTAAAATTTACTTGGAAAAATTTTGTAACCTAACAAAAGACTTGTAATATTTTCAACATTTGCTACAGTCGGTCTCAGGTTCGAATCTTGGGTTAGACTTAGGTTAGCTTGGGTTACGTTAGGTTGCTAGGTTAGATCGCTTTTCTATGTAAAATTTGATGCTGCGTCGAATGGCGCAAACCGCGTTTCGATATCTCTTACCGTTTTCGAAAAATCCAGAAAACCGACATTTTGGAAAAACCTAACCTAAGCTATAACTTTTTATTTTTGAGAATTTCGAAAACTAAAAATAGGTCAAATTAGCATTTGGGCTGAACGCTTCGCCGCCGCAGACAAACACCAGATCGGTTGAAAACAAAAAGTTACAGCCATTTTTCGAAAATTTTGAAAATTCAGTTTTTCCGAAATAACTGAAACGGCAAAAGCTACCAAGTTGCGATCTTAGGACCGAAGGTGTGTCTAGGGAAGGCGCAGTTTTTGAAAAAAAAACCAACACCCCCCTCCCCCCCCTTTCAGAGAAAATCGCAATTTTTCAAAAATGGCTATCTCCGAAACGGTAAGTCCCACTATAGTGGGATGAAACTACACTATTCGCCTTCCCCAGATTCCACCGCACATGGACATATCCTAACCTAACCTAACCTAACCTAACCTAACCTAACCTAACCTAACCTAACCTAACCTAACCTAACCTAACCTAACCTAACCTAACCTAACCTAACCTAACCTAACCTAACCTAACCTAACCTAACCTAACCTAACCTAACCTAACCTAACCTAACCTACCTAACCTAACCTAACCTCACCTGACCTAACCTAACCTAACCTAACCTAACCTAACCTAACCTAACCTAACCTAACCTAACCTAACCTAACCTAACCTAACCTAACCTAACCTAACCTAACCTAACCTAACCTAACCTAACCTAACCTAACCTAACCTAACCTAACCTAACCTAACCTAACCTAACCTAACCTAACCTAACCTAACCTAACCTAACCTAACCTAACCTAACCTAACCTAACCTAACCTAACCTAAACTAACCAAGACCAAGACCAAGAATCCCCATCAAAACCAAGATAAAAAAAGAAATGTCATATAACCAAAGTAAAAGCAATAAATGTCATCTAAAACAAGTAAAAGCAAGAAATGTCATCTATTTGAAATGAAAATTTTGGAAAAATATAAATTTTGGAAAAATGAAAATTTTGAAAAAAAAAAAAAAATTGAAAAAAAAAATTTGAAAACAAAAATTTTGAAAAAAAAAAAAAAAATTCAAAAAATATTTTGAAAAAAATTCATTCAAAAAATTTACTTGGAAAAATTTTGTTAGGCAAAAGACTTGTAATATTTTCAACATTTGCTACAGTCGGTCTCAGGACCTAACCTAACCTCAACCTAACCTAACCTAACCTAACCTAACCTAACCTAACGAATGGCGCAAACCGCGTTTCGATATCTCTTACCGTTTTCGAAAAATCCCAAAACCGACATTTTGGAAAAACCTAACCTAAGCCATAACTTTTTTATTTTTGAGAATTTCGAAAAACTAAAAATAGGTCAAATTAGCATTTGGGCTGAACGCTTCGCCGCCGCAGACAAACACCAGATCGGTTGAAAAACAAAAAAGTTACACCCATTTTTCGAAAATTTTGAAAATTCAGTTTTTCCGAAATAACTCCGAAACGGCAAAAGCTACCCGGTTGCGATCTTAGGACCGAAGGTGTGTCTAGGGAAGGTGCAGTTTTTGAATAAAAAACCAACCACCCCCTCCCCCCCCTTTCCGAGAAAATCGCGATTTTTCAAAACTGGCTATCTCCGAAACGGTAAGTCCCACAAGGTCACGCAAAGGCACGATGGTAGACCACTATGGAGGGATGAAAAACACTATTAAGAATCCCCAAGTCCGGCGGCACATGGATATATTCTAACCTAAACTAACCTAACCTAACCTAACCTAACCTAACCTAACCTAACCTAACCTAACCTAACCTAACCTAACCTAACCTAACCTAACCTAACCTAACCTAACCTAACCTAACCTAACCTAACCTAACCTAACCTAACCTAACCTAACCTAACCTAACCTAACCTAACCTAACCTAACCTAACCTAAACTAACCTAACCTAACCTAACCTAACCTAACCTAACCTAACCTAACCTAACCTAACCTAACCTAACCTAACCTAACCTAACCTAACCTAACCTAACCTAACCTAACCTAACCTAACCTAACCTATCCGTCACTAACATAACCTAACCTAACATAACCTCACCTACCCTAACCTCACCTACCCTAACCTAACCTAACCTAACCTAACCCAACCTAACCTAACCTAACCTAACCTAACCTAACCTAACCTAACCTAACCTAACCTAACCTAACCTAACCTAACCTAACCTAACCTAACCTAACCTAACCTAACCTAACCTAACCTAACCTAACCTAACCTAACCTAACCTAACCTAACCTAACCTAACCTAACCTAACCTAACCTAACCTAACCTAACCTAACCTAACCTAACCTAACCTACCCTAACCTAACCTAACCTAACCTAACCTAACCTAACCTAACCTAACCTAACCTAACCTAACCTAACCTAACCTAACCTAACCTAACCTAACCCAACCTAACCTAACCTAACCTAACCTAACCTAACCTAACCTAACCTAACCTAACCTAACCTAACCTAACCTAACCTAACCTAACCTAACCTAACCTAACCTAACCTCCCCTAACCTAACCTAACCTAACCTAACCTAACCTAACCTAACCTAACCTAACCTAACCTAACCTAACCTAACCTAACCTAACCTAACCTAACCTAACCTAACCTAACCTAACCTAACCTAACCTAACCTAACCTAACCTAACCTAACCTAACCTAACCCAACCTAACCTAACCTAACCTAACCTAACCTAACCTAACCTAACCTAACCTAACCTAACCTAACCTAACCTAACCTAACCTAACCTAACCTAACCTAACCTAACCTAACCTAACCTAACCTAACCTAACCTAACCTAACCTAACCTAACCTAATCTAACCTAACCTAACCTAACCTAACCTAACCTAACCTAACCTAACCTAACCTAACCTAACCTAACCTAACCTAACCTAACCTAACCTAACCTAACCTAACCTAACCTAACCTAACCTAACCTAACCTAACCTAACCTAACCTAACCTAACCTAACCTAACCTAACCTAACCTAACCTAACCTAACCTAACCCAACCTAACCTAACCTAACCTAACCTAACCTAACCTAAACTAACCTAACCTAACCTAACCTAACCTAACCTAACCTAACCTAACCTAACCTAACTCAACCTAACCTAACCTACCCTAACCTCACCTAACCTACCCTAACCCAACCTAACCTAACCCAACCTAACCTAACCTAACCTAACCTAACCTAACCTAACCTAACCTAACCTAACCTAACCTAACCTAACCTAACCTAACCTAACCTAACCTAACCTAACCTAACCTAACCTAACCTAACCTAACCTAACCCAACCTAACCTAACCTAACCTAACCTAACCTAACCTAACCTAACCTAACCTAACCTAACCTAACCTAACCTAACCTAACCTAACCTAACCCAACCTAACCTAACCCAACCTAACCTAACCTAACCTAACCTAACCTAACCTAACCTAACCTAATAAATTTTAAAAAAAATTAAAAAAAATGGCAAAAAAATTTCAACCTAAAACCTATGTACTTGGAAAACCTATTTTGTTAGGCAAAAGACTTGTAATATTTTCAACATTTGCTACAGTCGGTCTCAGGTTCGAATCCTTGGGTTAGACTTAGGTTAGCTTGGGTTACGTTAGGTTAGATCGCTTTTCTATGTAAAATTTGATGCTGCGTCGAATGGCACAAACCGCGTTTCGATATCTCTTACCGTTTTCGAAAAACTCCAGAAAAACCGACATTTTGGAAAAACCTAACCTAAGCCATAACTTTTTATTTTTGAGAATTTCGAAAAACTAAAAATAGGTCAAATTAGCATTTGGGCTGAACGCTTCGCCGCCGCCGACAAACACCAGATCGGTTGAAAAACAAAAAAGTTACAGCCATTTTTCGAAAATTTTGAAAATTCAGTTTTTCCGAAATAACTCCGAAACGGCAAAAGCTACCCGGTTGCGATCTTAGAACCGAAGGTGTGTCTAGGAAGGCGCAGTTTTTCAAAAAAAACCAACACCCCCCTCATCCCCCTTTCCGAGAAAATCGCGATTTTTCAAAAATGGCTATCTCCGAAACGGTAAGTCCCACGACTAAACGCCTGGGCAGGATGGTAGCTTACTATAGTGGGATGAAAAAACACTATTCGCCTTCCCCAGATTCCACCGCACATGGACCTATCCTAACCTAACCTAACCTAACCTAACCTAACCTAACCTAACCTAACCTAACCTAACCTAACCTAACCTAACCTAATCTAACCTAACCTAACCTAACCTAACCTAACCTAACCTAACCTAACCTAACCTAACCTAACCTAACCTAACCTAACCTAACCTAACCCTGGCCAACCTAACCTGGCCTGGCCTAACCTAACCTGGCCTAACCTGGCCTGGCCTAACCTAACCTAACCTAACCTAACCTAACCCTGGCCTAACCTGGCCTAACCTGGCCTGGCCTGGCCTGGCCTAACCTGGCCTGGCCTAACCTAACTGGCCTGGCCTGGCCTGGCCTGGCCTGGCCTGGCCTGGCCTGGCCTGGCCTGGCCTGGCCTAACCTGGCCTGGCCTGGCCTGGCCTAACCTAACCTGGCCTGGCCTAACCTAACCTGGCCTGGCCTGGCCTAACCTGGCCTGGCCTAACCTAACCTGGCCTAACCTAACCTAACCTAACCTCCTAACCTAACCTGGCCTAACCTGGCCTAACCTAACCTAACCTAACCTAACCTAACCTAACCTAACCTAACCTAACCTAACCTAACCTAACCTAACCTAACCTAACCTAACCTAACCTAACCTAACCTACCTAACCTAACCTAACCTAACCTGGCCTGGCCTGGCCTGGCCTGGCCTGGCCTGGCCTGGCCCAACCTAACCTAACCTGGCCTGGCCTGGCCTGGCCTGGCCTGGCCTAACCTGGCCTGGCCTAACCTGGCCTGGCCTAACCTAACCTAACCTCCTAACCTAACCTAACCTAACCCCTAACCTAACCTAACCTAACCCTGGCCTGGCCTGGCCTGGCCTAACCTGGCCTAACCTAACCTAACCTAACCTGGCCTGGCCTGGCCTGGCCTGGCTAACCTAACCTAACCTGGCCTAACCTGGCCTAACCTGGCCTAACCTAACCTAACCTAACCTGGCAACCTAACCTAACCTAACCTAACCTAACCTAACCTAACCTAACCTAACCTAACCTAACTGGCCAACCTAACCTAACCTAACCTAACCTGGCCTGGCCTAACCTGGCCTAACCTGGCCTAACCTGGCCTAACCTAACCTAACCTGGCCTAACCTGGCCTGGCCTGGCCTGGCCAACCTAACCTAACCTAACCTGGCCTGGCCTGGCCTGGCCTGGCCTAACCTGGCCTAACCTAACCTAACCTGGCCTGGCCTAACCTGGCCTAACCTAACCTGGCCTGGCCTGGCCTGGCCTGGCCTGGCCTAACCTAACCTAACCTAACCTAACCTAACCTAACCTAACCTAACCTAACCTAACCTAACCTAACCTAACCTAACCTAACCTAACCTAACCTAACCTAACCTAACCTAACCTAACCTAACCTAACCTAACCTAACCTAACCTAACCTAACCTAACCTAACCTAACCTAAAAGCAAAAAATGTCATCTAACCCAAGTAAAACTCAAAAATTTTGGAAAAATGAAATTTTTGAAAAAATCAAAAATTTGAAAAAATCAAAAAAATTGGCAAAAAAAAATTTCAAAAATATGTACTTGGAAAAAATTTTGTTAGGCAAAAGACTTGTAATTTTTTCAACATTTGCTACAGTTGGTCTCAGGTTCGAATCCTTGGGTTAGACTTAGGTTAGCCTTGGGTTACGTTAGGTTGGGTTAGGTTAGATCGCTTTGCTATGTAAAATTTGATGCTGCGTCGAATGGCGCAAACCGCGTTTCGATATCTCTTACCGTTTTCGAAAAAATACAGAAAAACCGACATTTTGGAAAAACCTAACCTAAGCCATAACTTTTTTATTTTTGAGAATTTCGAAAACTAAAAATAGGTCAAATTAGCATTTGGGCTGAACGCTTCGCCGCCGCCGACAAACACCAGATCGGTTGAAAAACAAAAAAGTTACAGCCATTTTTCGAAAATTTTGAAAATTCAGTTTTTCCGAAATAACTCCGAAACGGCAAAAGCTACCCGGTTGCGATCTTAGGACCGAAGGTGTGTCTAGGGAAGGCGCAGTTTTTGAAAAAAAAAACAACCCCCCCCTCCCCCCCCTTTCCGAGAAAATCGCGATTTTTCAAAAATGGCTATCTCCGAAACGGTAAGTCCCACGACTAAACGCCTGGGCAGGATGGTAGCTTACTATAGTGGGATGAAAAAACACTATTCGCCTTCCCCAGATTCCACCGCACATGGACCTATCCTAACCTAACCTAACCTAACCTAACCTAACCTAACCTAACCTAACCTAACCTAACCTAACCTAACCTCCCCTAACCTAACCTAACCTAACCTAACCTAACCTAACCTAACCTAACCTAACCTAACCTAACCTAACCTAACCTAACCTAACCTAACCTAACCTAACCTAACCTAACCTAACCTAACCTAACCTAACCTAACCTAACCTAACCTAACCTAAGCAAAAAATGTCATCTAACCCAAGTAAAACTCAAAAATTTTGGAAAAAATCAAAATTTTAAAAAAATCTAAATTTTTGAAAAAAAAAAATGGCAAAAAAAAAAAAAAAATCAAAAAAATCAAAAAAAAAATTCATTAAAAACAAAAAAAAATGTACTTGGAAAAAATTTTGTTAGGCAAAAGACTTGTAATATTTTCAACATTTGCTACAGTCGGTCTCAGGTTCGAATCCTTGGGTTAGACTTAGGTTAGCTTGGGTTACGTTAGGTTGGGTTAGGTTAGATCGCTTTCTATGTAAAATTTGATGCTGCGTCGAATGGCGCAAACCGCGTTTCGATATCTCTTACCGTTTTCGAAAAATTCAGAAAAACCGACATTTTGGAAAAACCTAACCTAAGCCATAACTTTATTTTTGAGAATTTCGAAAACTAAAAATAGGTCAAATTAGCATTTGGGCTGAACGGCCGCCGCCGACAAACACCAGATCGGTTGAAAAACAAAAAGTTACAGC
The DNA here is from genome assembly GCA_025584915.1 of Monochamus saltuarius. NCBI lineage: Eukaryota > Metazoa > Arthropoda > Insecta > Coleoptera > Cerambycidae > Monochamus > Monochamus saltuarius. Next base: position 73,258 of record CM046730.1, read on the forward strand.
CATTTTTCGAAAATTTTGAAAATTCAGTTTTTCCGAAATAACTCCGAAACGGCAAAAGCTACCCGGTTGCGATCTTAGGACCGAAGGTGTGTCTAGGACAGGCGCAGTTTTTGAAAAAAACAACCCCTCGTCCCCTTTCCGAGAAAATCGCGATTTTTCAAAAATGGCTATCTCCGAAACGGTAAGTCCCACGACTAAACGCCTGGGCAGGATAACCTTCCTAACCTAACCTTAACCTAACCTAACCTCCCAACCTAACCTAACCTAACAACCTCAACAACCTAACCTAACCTAACCTAACCTAACCTAACCTAACCTAACCTAACCTAACCTAACTCTAACCTAACCTAACCTAACCTAACAACCTAACCTAACCTAACCTAACCTAACCTAACCTAACCTAACCTAACCTAACCTAACCTAACCTAACCTAACCTAACCTAACCTAACCTAACCTAACCTAACCTAACCTAACCTAACCTAACCTAACCTAACCTAACCTAACCTAACCTAACCTAACCTAGCCTAACCTAACCTAACCTAACCTAACCTAACCTAACCTAACCTAACCTAACCTAACCTAACCTAACCTAACCTAACCTAACCTGGCCTGGCCTGGCCTAACCTGGCCTGGCCTGGCCTGGCCTGGCCTGGCCTGGCCTGGCCTAACCTAACCTAACCTAACCTAACCTAACCTAACCTAACCTAACCTAACCTAACCTAACCTAACCTAACCTAACCTAACCTAACCTAACCTAACCTAACCTAACCTAACCTAACCTAACCTAACCTAACCTAACCTAACCTAACCTAACCTAAACTAACCTAACCTAACCTAACCTAACCTAACCTAACCTAACCTAACCTAACCTAACCTAACCTAACCTAACCTAACCTAACCTAACCTAACCTAACCTAACCTAACCTAACCTAACCTAACCTAACCTAACCTAACCTAACCTAACCTAACCTAACCTAACCTAACCTAACCTAACCTAACCTAACCTAACCTAACCTAACCTAACCTAACCTAACCTAACCAACCTAACCTAACCTAACCTAACCTAACCTAACCTAACCTAACCTAACCTAACCTAACCTAACCTAACCTAACCTAACCTAACCTAACCTAACCTAACCTAACCTAACCTAACCTAACCTAACCTAACCTAACCTAACCTAACCTAACCTAACCTAACCTCACCTCACCTAACCTAACCTAACCTAACCTAACCTAACCTAACCTAACCTAACCTAACCTAACCTAACCTAACCTAACCTAACCTAACCTAACCTAACCTAACCTAACCTAACCTAACCTAACCTAACCTAACCTAACCTAACCTAACCTAACCTAACCTAACCTAACCTAACCTAACCTAACCTAACCTAACCTAACCTACCCTAACCTAACCTAACCTAACCTAACCTAACCTAACCTAACCTAACCTAACCTAACCTAACCTAACCTAACCTAACCTAACCTAACCTAACCTAACCTAACCTAACCTAACCTAACCTAACCTAACCCAACCTAACCTAACCTAACCTAACCTAACCTAACCTAACCTAACCTAACCTAACCTAACCTAACCTAACCTAACCCAACCTAACCTAACCTAACCTAACCTAACCTAACCTAACCTAACCTAACCTAACCTAACCTAACCTAACCTAACCTAACCTAACCTAACCTATCCTAACCTAACCTAGCCTTCACCACCAATCCCCATCAAAATATGCATCTAAACCCCATGAAAATGTCAAGAAATCTGGATTCTAACCTAAAAAATAAAGTATTTGGATGTTAATCTTAAATTTGGAAAAAAGCAAAATTGTGGACTTGAAAAGTAGATTTGAAAAAAAATATTTGGAAAGAATTGTAATATTTTCAACATTTGCTACAGTCGGTCTCAGGTTCGAATCCTTGGGTTAGACTTAGGTTAGCTTGGGTTACGTTAGGTTGGGTTAGGTTAGATCGCTTTTCTATGTAAAATTCGATGCTGCGTCGAATGGCGCAAACCGCGTCTCGATATCTCTTACCGTTTTCGAAAAAATCCAGAAAAACCGACATTTTGGAAAAACCTAACCTAAGCCATAACTTTTTTATTTTTGAGAATTTCGAAAAACTAAAAAATAGGTCAAATTAGCATTTGGGCTGAACGCTTCGCCGCCGCAGACAAACACCAGATCCAACCTACCCCTTCCTCCTTTTGATCTTTTTTTCAAATTTCTAACCTAACCTAAACCGCCTCCCTCTCCATGTAACCTGAAACCTCAATCTTCTTTCCTTGGCTATCCTCTGTAAAACTAACCTAACCTAACCTAGCCTAACCTAACCTAACCTAACCTAACCTAACCTAACCTAACCTAACCTAACCTAACCTAAGATCTCCTAACCTAACCTAACCTAACCTAACCTAACCTAACCTAACCTAACCTAACCTAACCTAACCTAACCTAACCTAACCTAACCTAACCTAACCTAACCTAACCTAACCTAACCTAACCTAACCTAACCTAACCTAACCTAACCTAACCTAACCTAACCTAACCTAACCTAACCTAACCTAACCTAACCTAACCTAACCTAACCTAACCTAACCTAACCTAACCTAACCTAACCTAACCTAACCTAACCTAACCTAACCTAACCTAACCTAACCTAACCTAACCTAACCTAACCTAACCTAACCTAACCTAACCTAGCCTAACCTAACCTAACCTAACCTAGCCTAACCTAACCTAACCTAACCTAACCTAACCTAACCTAACCTAACCTAACCTAACCTAACCTAACCTAACCTAACCTAACCTAACCTAACCTAACCTAACCTAACCTAACCTAACCTAACCTAACCTAACCTAACCTGGCCTGGCCAACCTAACCTGGCCTGGCCTGGCCTAACCTAACCTGGCCTGGCCTGGCCTGGCCTAACCTAACCTGGCCTAACCTGGCCTGGCCTAACCTAACCTAACCTGGCCTAACCTAACCTAACTGGCTGGCCTGGCCTGGCCTGGCCTAACCTGGCCTAACCTAACCTGGCCTGGCCTGGCCTCCTAACCTAACCTAACCTGGCCTAACCTAACCTGGCCTAACCTAACCTAACCTAACCTGGCCTGGCCTGGCCAACCTGGCCTGGCCTAACCTAACCTAACCTAACCTAACCTAACCTAACCTGGCCTGGCCTGGCCTAACCTAACCTAACCTGGCCTGGCCTAACCTAACCTAACCTAACCTGGCCTGGCCTGGCCTAACCTGGCCTGGCCTGGCCTCCTGGCCTGGCCTAACCTAACCTGGCCTAACCTGGCCTAACCTGGCCTAACCTGGCCTAACCTGGCCTAACCTGGCCTGGCAACCTAACCTGGCCTGGCCTGGCCTAACCTGGCCTGGCCTGGCCTGGCCTGGCCTAACCTGGCCTGGCCTGGCCTGGCCTAACCTAACCTAACCTAACCTAACCTAACCTAACCTAACCTAACCTAACCTAACCTAACCTAACCTGACCTAACCTAACCTAACCTAACCTAACCTAACCTAACCTAACCTAACCTAACCTAACCTAACCTAACCTAACCTAACCTAACCTAACCTAACCTAACCTAACCTAACCTAACCTAACCCAACCTAACCTAACCTAACCTAACCTAACCTAACCTAACCTAACCTAACCTAACCTAACCTAACCTAACCTAACCTAACCTAACCTAACCTAACCTAACCTAACCTAACCTGGCCTAACCTGGCCTGGCCTAACCTGGCCTGGCCTAACCTCCTAAGGCCTAACCTGGCCTGGCCTGGCCTGGCCTGGCCTGGCCTGGCCTAACCTAACCTGGCCTGGCCTGGCCTGGCCTCAACCTAACCTAACCTAACCTAACCTAACCTAACCTAACCCAACCTGGCCTAACCTAACCTGGCCTAACCTAACCTAACCTAACCTAACCTAACCTGGCCTGGCCTGGCCTAACCTAACCTGGCCTGGCCTGGCCTGGCCAACCTAACCTAACCTAACCTAACCTAACCTAACCTAACCTAACCTGGCCTGGCAACCTAACCTGGCCTGGCCTGGCCTGGCCTGGCCTAACCTAACCTAACCTGGCCTAACCTGGCCTGGCCTGGCCTAACCTAACCTAACCTAACCTAACCTAACCTGGCCTGGCCTAACCTGGCCTGGCCTAACCTAACCTAACCTAACCTAACCTAACCTAACCTAACCTAACCTAACCTAACCTAACCTAACCTAACCTAACCTAACCTAACCTAACCTAACCTAACCTAACCTAACCTAACCTAACCTAACCTAACCTAACCTAACCTAACCTAACCTAACCTAACCTAACCTAACCTAACCTAACCTAACCTGACCTAACCTAACCTGGCCTAACCTGAGCTGACCTAACCTAACCTAACCTAACCTAACCTAACCTAACCTAACCTAACCTAACCTAACCTAACCTAACCTAACCTAACCTAACCTAACCTAACCTAACCTAACCTAACCTAACCTAACCTAACCTAACCTAACCTAACCTAACCTAACCTAACCTAACCTAACCTAACCTAACCTAACCTAACCTAACCTAACCTAACCTAACCTAACCTAACCTAACCTAACCTAACCTAACCTAACCTAAACTAACCTAACCTAACCTAACCTAACCTAACCTAACCTAACTTCTTCAACTAACTAACTAACTAACCTAACACAACCTAACCTAACTTCTAACTTCTTAAGTAAAAGCAAAAAAATGTCATCTAACCCAAGTAATACTCAAAAATCAAAAATTTTGGAAATATCAAAATTTTGAAAAAATCCAAATTTTTGAAAAAAAAAAAAATGGCAAAAAAATTTCAAAGAAATATGTACTTGAAAAAAATTTTGTTAGGCAAAAGACTTGTAATATTTTCAACATTTGCTACAGTCGGTCTCAGGTTCGAATCCTTGGGTTAGACTTAGGTTAGCTTGGGTTACGTTAGGTTGGGTTAGGTTAGATCGCTTTCTATGTAAAATTTGATGCTGCGTCGAATGGCGCAAACCGCGTTTCGATATCTCTTACCGTTTTCGATAAAATCCCGAAAAACCGAAATTTTGGAAAAACCTAACCTAAGCCATAACTTTATTTTTGAGAATTTCGAAAAACTAAAAATAGGTCAAATTAGCATTTGGGCTGAACGCTTCGCCGCCGCCGACAAACACCAGATCGGTTGAAAAACAAAAAAGTTACAGCCATTTTTCGAAAATTTTGAAAATTCAGTTTTTCCCTTTCCGAGAAAATCGCGATTTTTCAAAAATGGCTATCTCCGAAACGGTAAGTCCCACGACTAAACGCCTGGGCAGGATGGTAGCTTACTATAGTGGGATGAAAAAACACTATTCGCCTTCCCCAGATTCCACCGCACATGGACCTATCCTAACCTAACCTAACCTAACCTAACCTATCCTAACCTAACCTAACCTAACCTAACCTAACCTAACCTAACCTAACCTAACCTAACCTAACCTAACCTAACCTAACCTAACCTAACCTAACCTAACCTAACCTAACCTAACCTAACCTAACCTAACCTAACCTAACCTAACCCAACCTAACCTAACCCAACCTAACCTAACCTAACCTAACCTAACCTAACCTAACCTAACCTAACCTAACCTAACCTAACCTAACCTAACCTAACCTAACCTAACCTAACCTAACCTAACCTAACCTAACCTAACCTAACCTAACCTAACCTAACCTAACCTAACCTAACCTAACCTAACCTAACCTAACCTAACCTAACCTAACCTAACCTAACCTAACCTAACCTAACCTAACCTAACCTAACCTAACCTAACAACCTAACCTAACCTAACCTAACCTAACCTAACCTAACCTAACCTAACCTAACCTAACCTAACCTGGCCTGGCCTGGCCTGGCCTGGCCTGGCTGGCCTGGCCTGGCCTGGCCTGGCCTGGCCTGGCCTGACTGCTTCAACCTGGCCTGGCCTGGCCTGAGCCTGGCCTGGCCTGGCTGGCCTGGCCTGGCCTGGCCTGGCCTGGCCTGGCCTGGCTGGCAGGTAAAAGAGAGCGAAAGATGTCCTCGTCTGGCCAGGTAAGGCTCAAGAAATTTTGAAAATCCAGGGTTACTAAAATCCTAAATTTTTGAAAAAAGATGGCAAAAAAAAATTTCAAAAAATATGTACTTGGAAAAAAATTTTGTTAGGCAAAAGACTTGTAATATTTTCAACATTTGCTACAGTCGGTCTCAGGTTCGAATCCTGGTTAGACTTAGGTTAGCTTGGGTTACGTTAGGTAGGGTTAGGTTAGATCGCATTCCTATGTAAAATTATATGCTGCGACGAATGGCTCAAACCGCGTCTCGATATCTCTTAACGTTTTCGAAAAAATACAGAAAAACCGACATTTTGGAAAAGCCTAACCTAATCCATAACTTTTTTATTTTTGAGAAATTAGAAAAAATAAAAAATAGGTCAAATTAGCATTTGGGCTGAACGCTTCGCCGCCGCCGACAAACACCAGATCGGTTGAAAAACAAAAAAGTTACAGCCATTTTTCGAAAATTTTGAAAATTCAGTTTTTCCGAAATAACTCCGAAACGGCAAAAGCTACCCGGTTGCGATCTTAGGACCGAAGGTGTGTCTAGGGAAGGCGCAGTTTTTGAAAAAAACCCCTCCCCCCCTTTCCGAGAAAATCGCGATTTTTCAAAAATGGCTATCTCCGAAACGGTAAGTCCCACGACTAAACGCCTGGGCAGGATGGTAGCTTACTATAGTGGGATGAAAAAACACTATTCGCCTTCCCCAGATTCCACCGCACATGGACATATCCTAACCTAACCTAACCTAACCTAACCTAACCTAACCTAACCTAACCTAACCTAACCTAACCTAACCTAACCTAACCTAACCTAACCTAACCTAACCTAACCTAACCTAACCTAACCTAACCTAACCTAACCTAACCTAACCTAACCTAACCTAACCTAACCTAACCTAACCTAACCTAACCTAACCTAACCTAACCTAACCTAACCTAACCTAACCTAACCTAACCTAACCTAACCTAACCTAACCTAACCTAACCTAACCTAACCTAACCTAACCCAAGTAAAAGCAAAAAAATGTCATCTAACCCAAGTAAAACTCAAAAATCAAAAATTTTGGAAAAATCAAAATTTTTAAAAAATCTAAAATTTTGAAAAAAAAATGGCAAAAAAAATTTCAAAAATATGTACTTGGAAAAAATTTTGTTAGGCAAAAGACTTGTAATATTTTCAACATTTGCTACAGTCGGTCTCAGGTTCGAATCCTTGGGTTAGACTTAGGTTAGCTTGGTTACGTTAGGTTAGGTTAGGTTAGATCGCTTTCTATGTAAAATTTGATGCTGCGTCGAATGGCGCAAACCGCGTTTCGATATCTCTTACCGTTTTCGAAAAATTCAGAAAAACCGACATTTTGGAAAAACCTAACCTAAGCCATAACTTTTATTTTTGAGAATTTCGAAAAACTAAAAAATAGGTCAAATTAGCATTTGGGCTGAACGCTTCGCCGCCGCCGACAAACACCAGATCGGTTGAAAAACAAAAAAGTTACAGCCATTTTTCGAAAATTTTGAAAATTCAGTTTTTCCGAAATAACTCCGAAACGGCAAAAGCTACCCGGTTGCGATCTTAGGACCGAAGGTGTGTCTAGGGAAGGCGCAGTTTTTGAAAAAAAAAAATCGCGATTTTTCAAAAATGGCTATCTCCGAAACGGTAAGTCCCACGACTAAACGCCTGGGCAGGATGGTAGCTTACTATAGTGGGATGAAAAAACACTATTCGCCTTCCCCAGA
>CM046730.1:81190-96190 GCA_025584915.1 Monochamus saltuarius
TAGGCCGAGTGCGATTCGTATCGTTCGAAAATAACCGATCAAGGAAGATCTGAACATAGAACTAAAAACGGTTATTGTGTGGTCTATTGAATTTGTACGCCATGTGCGCATTAAAGAATTGTTCGATTAAAGATTATATATTTTATTAATTGTAAATGTATGTTAATGATATTTAGTTAAATGAGAAAGGGAATAAACTGTTTTATTTATACAATAGGCAACAAATATTTATTTGTTTTTTTTTTTCAAAAACTGCGCCTTCCCTAGACACACCTTCGGTCCTAAGATCGCAACTGGGTAGCTTTTGCCGTTTCGGAGTTATTTCGGAAAAACTGAACTTTCAAAATTTTCGAAAAATGGCTGTAACTTTTTTGTTTTTCAACCGATCTGGTGTTTGTCGGCGGCGGCGAAGCGTTCAGCCCAAATGCTAATTTGACCTATTTTTTAGTTTTTCGAATTTCTCAAAAATAAAAAAGTTATGGCTTAGGTTAGGTTTTTCCAAAATGTCGGTTTTTCTGGATTTTTTCGAAAACGGTAAGAGATATCGAAACGCGGTTTGCGCCATTCGACGCAGCATCAAATTTGACATAGAAAAGCGATCTAACCTAACCCAACCTAACGTAACCCAAGGATTCGAACCTGAGACCGAGTGTAGCAAATGTCGAAAATATTACAAGTGTTTTACCTAACAAAATTTTTTTCCAAGTAAATTTTTTTTTTAATGAATTTTTTTTTTCAAAAATTTTTTTTTTTAATTTTTTTTTTTCAAAATTTGTTTTTTTCCAAAATATTGATTTTTTCAAAAATTTCATTTTTCCAAAATTTTAGATTTTTTCAAAATTTTGATTTTTCCAAAATTGTTGATTTTTGAGTTTTACTTGGGTTAGATGACATTTTTTGCTTTTACTTGGGTTAGATGACATTTCTTGCTTTTACTGGTTAGGTTAGCCCTCTCTATTTTAGCTAATACGGTTTGGTTTCCGCCAAATGAGGCCCTAAAATCCCCCACGTACGCAAGCTGACCCTTATCCTCTAGGGTCTCCTCGATTTTAGCTCTCACCTCCTCTTTAGAGGTCACCGGGTCGATATTTTTAATAAAGAGGGTGACCAGATCACCCCCTCTCCTACTCACCACCGACTCCAGATTCTCTTCGTTCTTAAGTAACTGACGGACCTCCTCCGCGACTCCCTGCGAGTCTTTATTAAGGGTAATCACTAAGTCACCCTCTCTTGATCTTCTTAGGCCCGTAATCATCTCAGATTTCTGAGGTCCGCCGTCAGTCTGGTTTTACGGTTTTTAATATTTCGCAGTAGTCTTTTCCTCCTGCTTGACTACTACAGCCTCCGTCCTGGTCCTATCTCTGCCTTTGTTCTTGTCCTTCCCCCCGCGGTCATCCAAGTATAGGATGCACTTGTGGGCACCAGCATGGAAGATGCATTCAAGCATCTTACCCGTTATCTCCCCCGTACTATCTTCCTTAGGTGGGTAAAAGCCTATCTTTATACCCTGAAGATCTTTCAGGCTGTCCCTAAGTAGGACCAGGCTCTCAAACCAGTCCCTCTTGTTTTTTCCCGGATTCAGCTTAGTTATTAGGAGCTCGCGGCCCCCCTCTGTGCCTTCCGATCCCACTACTCTGGTTGCCATTACGATTTGGGCGATTTTCCCCCCTATGCCTTCTAGCTCTGGGAATCTTCTTCCAAGGTCCTCCCTAGCCTGACCGTGTATGCCACCTCTGCCTTCTTCTTCAAGGTATACCAAATTAGTATCCTTGCTGGCATCCAGCAGGCTGCCTCGTACCCTCTCCACGTGTTGAAAGATTTTTCCGGGCCATTCTAAGTGCTCAATGTCCGCAAAATCATCGAATTTTTTCACGTTTGCCAGGAGGTCCTTCCTCACCTGCAAGGACATGGCTCCGGTACAGTCCGTCTGGCAGGCGACCGATACTTGCTTCGTTTGCGTCTGGCACGCCTTGTCATCGATCGGGGCATCCCTCTTGTTGCCCTGAGGGTCCCCCTTTCTCCCCATGGTGCCTAGCACTCCCTGTACTTCATCCGAGACCAGTCTACTCGTCATGGACCTGAGGCTATGGGTGATGTCCTTGATCTCCCGTTTCGTGTTGCTATTCTCCTGAACCACTCTCGCGAGGTTCCTTACCTCTTTCTCGACATTTCTTATAAGCCTCCTGATAGTTGTTGCGAGGCGGTCCTTCTCGTCCATTTCCTTATCCTCTCTGTCGTCTTTACGCTCCTCCCTCTTCCTCTTTATTGACCTGCCTTTTTCGTCGTCCCACGTCAGATCCAGGACTGACAAATTGGGCGACGTTGGCGCAGATGCCGGTCTTCGCTCCGCCTCCTTCAGTTCGAGGAACAGACTTTTGCTTCTGCTCCTCCCTGCAATTTTCTCCCCTCCAACTCCCGTTTCTAACGTTTCCAACGATGTCGAAACTCCCCTTGTCAGATTCCTTCCCTGCCCCCCTGGGCTATCTTGTGCGGGACAGACCGATGATGACGATCGAGGAGTAGGTGCTGTCCCTTCACCCTCCTCCCCGCCCGGTGCCGGGTTTACCCCCCCCAGCACGTTGGGTTTATTTGTTAGGTCGCTCTCCATTGAGGTCCCACGAGTTGGGAACAACTAAATGTCGCCCCCCGACAGTGGTCCCATATCGGGGGGAAGGCTATCTTCTGCGGGGTGCGCCTGGTGCCCCGCAGGTTTTAGCGAGTCTCTCTCGGTTATTTTATAGAGGTTGTCTCCTCGCAGGACGGCCGGTAAAGGCAAGCCCCCCGGTCCCAGATCCCGCACAACATGCGCAGCGGTGCCATTTTTTTCTTTTCCACTGTGGTCGTTGAAGTGCGGTCCGGGGTTACGGTGTTAATCGGGCTAGTGGCACAGCTGCCCGTGACTCAGATCAAGGTTAGGTTAGGTTAGGTTAGGTTAGGTTAGGTTAGGTTAGGTTAGGTTAGGTTAGGTTAGGTTAGGTTAGGTTAGGTTAGGTTAGGTTAGGTTAGGTTAGGTTAGGTTAGGTTAGGTTAGGTTAGGTTAGGTTGGGGTAGGTTAGGGTCGTTGAGGTTAGGTTAGGTTAGTGTAGGTGAGGTTAGGTTAGGTTAGGTTAGGTTAGGTTAGGTTAGGTTAGGTTAGGTTAGGTTAGGTTAGGTTAGGTTAGGTTAGGTTGGGTTAGGTTAGGTTAGGTTAGGTTAGGTTAGGTTAGGTTAGGTTAGGTTAGGTTAGGTTAGGTTAGGTTAGGTTGGTTAGGTTAGGTTAGGTTAGGTTAGGTTAGGTTAGGTTAGGTTAGGTTAGGTTAGGTTAGGTTAGGTTAGGTTAGGTTAGGTTAGGTTAGGTTAGGTTAGGTTAGGTTAGGTTAGGTTAGGTTAGGTTAGGTTAGGTTAGGTTAGGTTAGGTTAGGTCCATGTGCGGTGGAATCTGGGGAAGCGAATAGTGTTTTTTCATCCCACTATAGTAAGCTACCATCCTGCCCAGGCGTTTAGTCGTGGGACTTACCGTTTCGGAGATAGCCATTTTTGAAAAATTGCGATTTTCTCGGAAAGGGGGGGGAGGGGGGTGTTGGTTTTTTTTTCAAAAACTGCGCCTTCCCTAGACACACCTTCGGTCCTAAGATCGCAACTTGGTAGCTTTTGCCGTTTCGGAGTTGTTTCGGAAAAACTGAATTTTCAAAATTTTCGAAAAATGGCTGTAACTTTTTTGTTTTTCAACCGATCTGGTGTTTGTCTGCGGCGGCGAAGCGTTCAGCCCAAATGCTAATTTGACCTATTTTTAGTTTTCGAAATTATCAAAAATAAAAAGTTATGGCTTAGGTTAGGTTTTTCCAAAATGTCGGTTTTGGGGATTTTTCGAAAACGGTAGAGATATCGAAACGCGGTTTGCGCCATTCGACGCAGCATCGAATTTTACATAGAAAAGCGATCTAACCTAACCCAACCTAACGTAACCCAAGCTAACCTAAGTCTAACCCAAGGATTCGAACCTGAGACCGACTGTAGCAAATGTTGAAAATATTACAAGTCTTTTGCCTAACAAAATTTTTCCAAGTAAATTTTTTTTTGAATGAATTTTTTTTTTTTGAAAAATTTTTTTTTTTGAAATTTTTTTTTTCAACAATTTTTTTTTCAAATTTTTTTTTTTTTAATTATTTTTTTTTTCATTTTTTTTTTTTTAAATTTTCATTTTTCCAAAATTTTCATATTTCCAAATACTTGTAAATTTTTCCAAATACTTGTAAATTTTTCCAAATACTTGTAAATTTTTGTCTAAGTCTGACGATTTTTCTCAAATTGGGTTAGATGACATTTCTTGCTTTTACTTGGGTTAGATGAGATTTCTTGCTTTTACTTGGGTTAGATGACATTTCTTGGTTTAGCTTGGGTTTGATGGGGATTCTTGGTCGAGGTTAGGTTAGGTTAGGTTAGGTTAGGTTAGGTTAGGTTAGGTTAGGTTAGGTTAGGTTAGGTTAGGTTAGGTTAGGTTAGGTTAGGTTAGGTTAGGTTAGGTTAGGTTAGGTTAGGTTAGGTTAGGTTAGGTTAGGTTAGGTTAGGTTAGGTTAGGTTAGGTTAGGTTAGGTTAGGTTAGGTTAGGTTAGGTTAGGTTAGGTTAGGTTAGGTTAGGTTAGGTTAGGTTAGGTTAGGTTAGGTTAGGTTAGGTTAGGTTAGGTTAGGTTAGGTTAGGTTAGGTTAGGTTAGGTTAGGTTAGGTTAGGTTAGGTTAGGTTAGGTTAGGTTGGGTTAGGTTAGGTTAGGTTAGGTTAGGTTAGGTTAGGTTAGGTTAGGTTAGGTTAGGTTAGGTTAGGTTAGGTTAGGTTAGGTTAGGTTAGGTTAGGTTAGGTTAGGTTAGGTTAGGTTAGGTTAGGTTAGGTTAGGTTAGGTTAGGTTAGGTTGGGTTAGAATATATCCATGTGCCGCCGGACTTGGGGATTCTGAATAGTGTTTTTTCATCCCTCCATAGTGGTCTACCATCGTGCCTTTGCGTGACCTTGTGGGACTTACCGTTTCGGAGATAGCCATTTTTGAAAAATCGCGATTTTCTCGGAAAGGGGAGGGAGGGGGGGGTTAGTTTTTTTTTCAAAAACTGCGCCTTCCCTAGACACACCTTCGGTCCTAAGATCGCAACCGGGTAGCTTTTGCCGTTTCAGTTATTTCGGAAAAACTGAATTTTCAAAATTTTCGAAAAATGGCTGTAACTTTTTGTTTTTCAACCGATCTGGTGTTAGTCTGCGGCGGCGAAGCGTTCAGCCCAAATGCTAATTTGACCTATTTTTAGTTTTCGAAATTCTCAAAAATAAAAAAGTTATGGCTTAGGTTAGGTTTTTCCAAAATGTCGGTTTTTGGGAATTTTTTCGAAAACGGTAAGAGATATCGAGACGCGGTTTGCGCCATTCGACGCAGCATCGAATTTTACATAGGAATGCGATCTAACCTAACCCAACCTAACGTAACCCAAGCTAACCTAAGTCTAACCCAAGGATTCGAACCTGAGACCGACTGTAGCAAATGTTGAAAATATTACAAGTCTTTTGCCTAACAAAATTTTTTCCAAGTAAATTTTTTTTTGAATGAATTTTTTTTTTTGAAAATGTTTTTTTTTCAAATTTTTTTTTTTTTCAAAATTTTTTTTTTTCAAATTTGTTTTTTTTTTTCATTTTTTTTTTTAATTTTCATTTTTCCAAAATTTTTATTTTTTCCAAAATTTTCATATTTCCAAATACTTGTAAATTTTTCCAAATGTAAATTTTCCAAATACTTGTAAATTTTTGTCTAAGTGACGATTTTTCTCAAATTGGGTTAGATGACATTTCTTGCTTTTACTTGGGTTAGATGAGATTTCTTGCTTTTACTTGGGTTAGATGCCATTTCTTGCTTTTACTTGGGTTAGAATAGATTTCTTGGTTTAGCTTGGGTTTGATAGGGATTCTTGGTCGAGGTTAGGTTAGGTTAGGTTAGGTTAGGTTAGGTTAGGTTAGGTTAGGTTAGGTTAGGTTAGGTTAGGTTAGGTTAGGTTAGGTTAGGTTAGGTTAGGTTAGGTTAGGTCCATGTGCGGTGGAATCTGGGGAAGACGAATAGTGTTTTTTCATCCCACTATAGTAAGCTACCATCCTGCCCAGGCGTTTAGTCGTGGGACTTACCGTTTCGGAGATAGCCATTATTGAAAAATCGCGATTTTCTCGGAAAGGGGGGGGAGGGGGGTGTTGGTTTTTTTTTCAAAAACTGCGCCTTCCCTAGACACACCTTCGGTCCTAAGATCGCAACTTGGTAGCTTTTGCCGTTTCGGAGTTATTTCGGAAAAACTGAATTTTCAAAATTTTCGAAAAATGGCTGTAACTTTTTTGTTTTTCAACCGATCTGGTGTTAGTCTGCGGCGGCGAAGCGTTCAGCCCAAATGCTAATTTGACCTATTTTTAGTTTTCGAAATTCTCAAAAATAAAAAAGTTATGGCTTAGGTTAGGTTTTCCAAAATGTCGGTTTTGGGGATTTTTCGAAAACGGTAGAGATATCGAAACGCGGTTTGAGCCATTCGACGCAGCATCTAATTTTACATTTAAAAGCGATCTAAACTAACCCAACCTAAATTAAACCAAGCTAACCTAAGTCTAACCCAAGGATTCGAACCTGAGACCGAGTGTAGCAAATGTTGAAATAATTACAAGTCTTTTACCTTACAAAATTTTTTCCAAGTAAATTTTTTTTTTAATGAATTTTTTTTTCAATTTTTTTTTTTTCAAATTTTTTTTTTTAACAAAAATTTTGATTTTTTCAAAATTTGATTTTTCCAAAATTTTTGATTTTTGAGGATTACTTGGGTTAGATGACTTTTGCTTTTACTTGGGTTAGATGACATTTCTTGCTTTTACTTGGGTTAGAATAGATTTCTTGGTTTAGCTTGGGTTTGATGGGGATTCTTGGTCGAGGTTAGGTTAGGTTAGGTTAGGTTAGGTTAGGTTAGGTTAGGTTAGGTTAGGTTAGGTTAGGTTAGGTTAGGTTAGGTTAGGTTAGGTTAGGTTAGGTTAGGTTAGGTTAGGTTAGGTTAGGTTAGGTTAGGTTAGGTTAGGTTAGGTTAGGTTAGGTTAGGTTAGGTTAGGTTAGGTTAGGTTAGGTTAGGTTAGGTTAGGTTAGGTTAGGTTAGGTTAGGTTAGGTTAGGTTAGGTTAGGTTAGGTTAGGTTAGGTTAGGTTAGGTTAGGTTAGGTTAGGTTAGGTTAGGTTAGGTTAGGTTAGGTTAGGTTAGGTCCATGTGCGGTGGAATCTGGGGAAGACGAATAGTGTTTTTTCATCCCACTATAGTAAGCTACCATCCTGCCCAGGCGTTTAGTCGTGGGACTTACCGTTTCGGAGATAGCCATTTTTGAAAAATCGCGATTTTCTCGGAAAGGGGGGGGAGGGGGGTGTTGGTTTTTTTTTCAAAAACTGCGCCTTCCCTAGACACACCTTCGGTCCTAAGATCGCAACTTGGTAGCTTTTGCCGTTTCGGAGTTATTTCGGAAAAACTGAATTTTCAAAATTTTCGAAAAATGGCTGTAACTTTTTTGTTTTTCAACCGATCTGGTGTTAGTCTGCGGCGGCGAAGCGTTCAGCCCAAATGCTAATTTGACCTATTTTTAGTTTTCGAAATTCTCAAAAATAAAAGTTATGTCTTAGTTTAGGTTTTTCCAAAATGTCGGTTTTTGTGAATTTTTTCGAAAACGGTAAGAGATATCGAAACGCGGTTTGCGCCATTCGACGCAGAATCGAATTTTACATAGAAAAGCGATCTAACCTAACCCAACCTAACGTAACCCAAGCTAACCTAAGTCGGATTCGAACCTGAGACCGACTGTAGCAAATGTTGAAAATATTACAAGTCTTTTGCCCGACAAAATTTTTTCCAAGTAAATTTTTTTTGAATGAATTTTTTTTTTCAATTTTTTTTTTTTTTTCAAATTTTTTTTTTTTTTTTTTTTTTCAATTTTTTCTTTTCAAAATTTTTCCAAAATTTTAGATTTTTTAAAAATTTTGATTTTTCCAAAATTTTTGATTTTTGAGTTTTACTTGGGTTAGATGACATTTTTTGCTTTTACTTGGGTTAGATGACATTTCTTGCTTTTACTTGGGTTAGAATAGATTTCTTGGTTTAGCTTGGGTTTGATGGGGATTCTTGGTCGAGGTTAGGTTAGGTTAGGTTAGGTTAGGTTAGGTTAGGTTAGGTTAGGTTAGGTTAGGTTAGGTTAGGTTAGGTTAGGTTAGGTTAGGTTAGGTTAGGTTAGGTTAGGTTAGGTTAGGTTAGTTTAGTTTAGGTTAGGTTAGGTTAGGTTAGGTTAGGTTAGGTTAGGTTATGTTAGGTTAGGTTAGGTTAGGTTAGGTTAGGTTAGGGTTAGGTTAGGTTAGGTTAGGTTAGGTTAGGTTAGGTTAGGTTAGGTTAGGTTAGGTTAGGTTAGGTTAGGTTAGGTTAGGTTAGGTTAGGTTAGGTTAGGTTAGGTTAGGTTAGGTCCATGTGCGGTGGAATCTGGGGAAGACGAATAGTGTTTTTTCATCCCACTATAGTAAGCTACCATCCTGCCCAGGCGTTTAGTCGTGGGACTTACCGTTTCGGAGATAGCCATTTTTGAAAAATCGCGATTTTCTCGGAAAGGGGGGGGAGGGGGGTGTTGGTTTTTTTTTCAAAAACTGCGCCTTCCCTAGACACACCTTCGGTCCTAAGATCGCAACTTGGTAGCTTTTGCCGTTTCGGAGTTATTTCGGAAAAACTGAATTTTCAAAATTTTCGAAAAATGGCTGTAACTGTGTTGTTGTTCAACCGATCTGGTGTTAGTCTGCGGCGGCGAAGCGTTCAGCCCAAATGCTAATTTGACCTATTTTTTAGTTTTTCGAAATTCTCAAAAATAAAAAAGTTATGGCTTAGGTTAGGTTTTTCCAAAATGTCGGTTTTTGGGGATTTTTTCGAAAACGGTAAGAGATATCGAAACGCGGTTTGCGCCATTCGACGCAGAATCGAATTTTACATAGAAAAGCGATCTAACCTAACCCAACCTAACGTAACCCAAGCTAACCTAAGTCTAACCCAAGGATTCGAACCTGAGACCGAGTGTAGCAAATGTTGAAAATATTACAAGTCTTTTGCCCGACAAAATTTTTTCCAAGTAAATTTTTTGAATGAATTTTTTTCAATTCAAAAATTTTTCAAATTTTTTTTTTTTTTACAATTTTTTTTTCAAAAATTTTCCAAAATTTTAGATTTTCTAAAAATTTGATTTCAATTTTACCCAATATTGATTTTCAAAATTTTTGATATTTAAGTGAACTCTTCTTCTCCCTGAGTCAAGAAATAAATTGTAAAATGATTCTTGGTTTAGCTTGGGTTTGATGGGGATTCTTGGTCGAGGTTAGGTTAGGTTAGGTTAGGTTAGGTTAGGTTAGGTTAGGTTAGGTTAGGTTAGGTTAGGTTAGGTTAGGTTAGGTTAGGTTAGGTTAGGTTAGGTTAGGTTAGGTTAGGTTAGGTTAGGTTAGGTTAGGTTAGGTTAGGTTAGGTTAGGTTAGGTTAGGTTAGGTTAGGTTAGGTTAGGTTAGGTTAGGTTAGGTTAGGTTAGGTTAGGTTAGGTTAGGTTAGGTTGGGTTAGGTTAGGTTAGGTTAGGTTAGGTTAGGTTAGGTTAGGTTAGGTTAGGTTAGGTTAGGTTAGGTTAGGTTAGGTCCATGTGCGGTGGAATCTGGGAAGGCGAATAGTGTTTGTTCATCCCACTATAGTAAGCTACCATCCTGCCCAGGCGTTTAGTCGTGGGACTTACCGTTTCGGAGATAGCCATTTTTGAAAAATCGCGATTTTCTCGGAAAGGGGGGGGGTGGGGGGTTTTGGTTTTTTTTTCAAAAACTGCGCATTACCTAGAAACACCGTCTGTCCTAAGATCGCAACTTGGTAGCTTTTGCCGTTTCGGAGTTATTTCGGAAAAAATGAATTTTCAAAATTTTCGAAAAATGGCTGTAAATTATTTGTTTTTCAACCGATCTGGTGTTAGTCTGCGGCGGCGAAGCGTTCAGCCCAAATGCTAATTTGACCTATTTTTAGTTTTCGAAATTCTCAAAAATAAAAAAGTTATGGCTTAGGTTAGGTTTTCCAAAATGTCGGTTTTTGGGGATTTTTTCGAAAACGGTAAGAGATATCGAAACGCGGTTTGCGCCATTCGACGCAGAATCGAATTTTACATAGAAAAGCGATCTAACCTAACCCAACCTAACGTAACCCAAGCTAACCTAAGTCTAACCCAAGGATTCGAACCTGAGACCGACTGTAGCAAATGTTGAAAATATTACAAGTCTTTTGCCCGACAAAATTTTTTCCAAGTAAATTTTTTTTGAATGAATTATTTAATTTTTTTTTTTTCAAATTTTTTTTTTTTTTTTTCAAAATTATGATTTTTCCAAAAATTTTCATTTTTCCACATTTTTGATTTTTCCAATGTTTGATTTTTAAGTTTTACTTGGGTTAGATGACATTTTTTGCTTTTACTTGGGTTAGATGACATTTCTTGCTTTTACTTGGGTTAGAATAGATTTCTTGGTTTAGCTTGGGTTTGATGGGGATTCTTGGTCGAGGTTAGGTTAGGTTAGGTTAGGTTAGGTTAGGTTAGGTTAGGTTAGGTTAGGTTAGGTTAGGTTAGGTTAGGTTAGGTTAGGTTAGGTTAGGTTAGGTTAGGTTAGGTTAGGTTAGGTTAGGTTAGGTTAGGTTAGGTTAGGTTAGGTTGGGTTAGGTTAGGTTAGGTTAGGTTAGGTTAGGTTAGGTTAGGTTAGGTTAGGTTAGGTTAGGTTAGGTTAGGTTAGGTTAGGTTAGGTTAGGTTAGGTTAGGTTAGGTTAGGTTAGGTTAGGTTAGGTTAGGTTAGGTTAGGTTAGGTTAGGTTAGGTTAGGTCCATGTGCGGTGGAATCTGGGGAAGACGAATAGTGTTTTTTCATCCCACTATAGTAAGCTACCATCCTGCCCAGGCGTTTAGTCGTGGGACTTACCGTTTCGGAGATAGCCATTTTTGAAAAATCGCGATTTTCTCGGAAAGGGGGGGGAGGGGGGTGTTGGTTTTTTTTTCAAAAACTGCGCCTTCCCTAGACACACCTTCGGTCCTAAGATCGCAACTTGGTAGCTTTTGCCGTTTCGATGTTATTTCGGAAAAACTGAATTTTCAAAATTTTCGAAAAATGGCTGTAACTTTTGTTTTTCAACCGATCTGGTGTTAGTCTGCGGCGGCGAAGCGTTCAGCCCAAATGCTAATTTGACCTATTTTTTAGTTTTTCGAAATTCTCAAAAATAAAAAAGTTATGGCTTAGGTTAGGTTTTTCCAAAATGTCGGTTTTTGGGGATTTTTTCGAAAACGGTAAGAGATATCGAAACGCGGTTTGCGCCATTCGACGCAGAATCGAATTTTACATAGAAAAGCGATCTAACCTA
This sequence comes from Monochamus saltuarius, assembly GCA_025584915.1. NCBI lineage: Eukaryota > Metazoa > Arthropoda > Insecta > Coleoptera > Cerambycidae > Monochamus > Monochamus saltuarius. The sequence goes on from CM046730.1 coordinate 92,598, forward strand.
ACCCAACCTAACGTAACCCAAGCTAACCTAAGTCTAACCCAAGGATTCGAACCTGAGACCGAGTGTAGCAAATGTTGAAAATATTACAAGTCTTTTGCCCGACAAAATTTTTTCCAAGTAAATTTTTTTTGAATGAATTTTTTTTTTTCAATTTTTTTTTTTTTTTTTTTTATTATTTTTTTTTCAAATTTTTTTTTTTCAAATTTGTTTTTTTCAAAAATTTGGATTTTTTCAAAATTTTGATTTTTCCAAAATTTTTGATTTTTGAGTCTTGGGTTAGATGACATTTTTTGCTTTTACTTGGGTTAGATGACATTTCTTGCTTTTACTTGGGTTAGAATAGATTTCTTGGTTTAGCTTGGGTTTGATGGGGATTCTTGGTCGAGGTTAGGTTAGGTTAGGTTAGGTTAGGTTAGGTTAGGTTAGGTTAGGTTAGGTTAGGTTAGGTTAGGTTAGGTTAGGTTAGGTTAGGTTAGGTTAGGTTAGGTTAGGTTAGGTTAGGTTAGGTTAGGTTAGGTTAGGTTAGGTTAGGTTAGGTTAGGTTAGGTTAGGTTAGGTTAGGTTAGGTTAGGTTAGGTTAGGTTAGGTTAGGTTAGGTTAGGTTAGGTTAGGTTAGGTTAGGTTAGGTTAGGTTAGGTTAGGTTAGGTTAGGTTAGGTTAGGTTAGGTTAGGTTAGGTTAGGTTAGGTTAGGTTAGGTTAGGTTAGGTCCATGTGCGGTGGAATCTGGGGAAGACGAATAGTGTTTTTTCATCCCACTATAGTAAGCTACCATCCTGCCCAGGCGTTTAGTCGTGGGACTTACCGTTTCGGAGATAGCCATTTTTGAAAAATCGCGATTTTCTCGGAAAGGGGGGGGAGGGGGGTGTTGTTTTTTTTTCAAAAACTGCGCCTTCCCTAGACACACCTTCGGTCCTAAGATCGCAACTTGGTAGCTTTTGCCGTTTCGGAGTTATTTCGGAAAAACTGAATTTTCAAAATTTTCGAAAAATGGCTGTAACTTTTTGTTTTTCAACCGATCTGGTGTTAGTCTGCGGCGGCGAAGCGTTCAGCCCAAATGCTAATTTGACCTATTTTTTAGTTTTTCGAAATTCTCAAAAATAAAAAAGTTATGGCTTAGGTTAGGTTTTTCCAAAATGTCGGTTTTTGGGGATTTTTTCGAAAACGGTAAGAGATATCGAAACGCGGTTTGCGCCATTCGACGCAGAATCGAATTTTACATAGAAAAGCGATCTAACCTAACCCAACCTAACGTAACCCAAGCTAACCTAAGTCTAACAAGGATTCGAACCTGAGACCAAGTATAGCAAATGTTGAAAATATTACAAGTCTTTTTCCTTACAAAATTTTTTCCAAGTAAATTTTTTTTGTAATGAATTTTTTTCAATTTTTTTTTTTTTTCAAATTTTTTTTTTTTTAATTTTTTTTTCCAAAATTTTTCCAAAAATTTGGATTTTTTCAAAATTTTGATATTTCCAAAATTTTTGATTTTTGAGTATTACTTGGGTTAGATGACATTTTTTTGCTTTTACTTGGGTTAGATGACATTTCTTGCTTTTACTTGGGTTAGAATAGATTTCTTGGTTTAGCTTGGGTTTGATGGGGATTCTTGGTCGAGGTTAGGTTAGGTTAGGTTAGGTTAGGTTAGGTTAGGTTAGGTTAGGTTAGGTTAGGTTAGGTTAGGTTAGGTTAGGTTAGGTTAGGTTAGGTTAGGTTAGGTTAGGTTAGGTTAGGTTAGGTTAGGTTAGGTTAGGTTAGGTTAGGTTAGGTTAGGTTAGGTTAGGTTAGGTTAGGTTAGGTTAGGTTAGGTTAGGTTAGGTTAGGTTAGGTTAGGTTAGGTTAGGTTAGGTTAGGTTAGGTTAGGTTAGGTTAGGTTAGGTTAGGTTAGGTTAGGTTAGGTTGGGTTAGGTTAGGATAGGTTAGGTGAGGTTAGAGTTGGAGCCAGTTCGCCGGACTTGGGGATTATGAATAGTGTTTTCATCCCTCCATAGTGGTCTACCATCGTGCCTTTGCGTGACCTTGTGGGACTTACCGTTTCGGAGATAGCCAGTTTTGAAAAATCGCGATTTTCTCGGAAAGGGGGGGGAGGGGGGGGTTGGTTTTTATTTAAAAAACTGCGCCTTCCTTAGACACACCTTCGGTCCTAAGATCGCAACCGGGTAGCTTTTGCCGTTTCGGAGTTATTTCGGAAAAACTGAATTTTCAAAATTTTCGAAAAATGGCTGTAACTTTTTTGTTTTTCAACCGATCTGGTGTTAGTCTGCGGCGGCGAAGCGTTCAGCCCAAATGCTAATTTGACCTATTTTTAGTTTTCGAAATTCTCAAAAATAAAAAGTTATGGCTTAGGTTAGGTTTTTCCAAAATTTCGGTTTTTCGGGATTTTCTTGAAAACGGTAAGAGATATCGAGACTCGGTTTTCGCCATTCGACGCAGCATCGAATTTTACATAGGAATTTGATCTAACCTAACCCAACATATCCTAACCCAAGCTAACCCAAGGCTAACCTAAGTCTAACCCAAGGATTCGAACCTGAGACCGAGTGTAGCAAATGTTGAAAAAATTACAAGTCTTTTACCTAACAAAATTTTTTCCAAGTAAATTTTTTTTTGAATGAATTTTTTTTTTTCAATTTTTTTTTTCAAAATTTTTTTTTAATTATTTTTTTTTTAATTTTTTTTTTTTTATTTTCATTTTTCCAAAATTTTTATTTTTTCCAAAATTTTCATATTTCCAAATACTTGTAAATTTTTCCAAATGTAAATTTTTCCAAATACTTGTAAATTTTTGTCTAAGTGACGATTTTTCTCAAATTGGGTTAGATGACATTTCTTGCTTTTACTTGGGTTAGATGAGATTTCTTGCTTTTACTTGGGTTAGATGACATTTCTTGCTTTTACTTGGGTTAGAATAGATTTCTTGGTTTAGCTTGGGTTTGATGGGGATTCTTGGTCGAGGTTAGGTTAGGTTAGGTTAGGTTAGGTTAGGTTAGGTTAGGTTAGGTTAGGTTAGGTTAGGTTAGGTTAGGTTAGGTTAGGTTAGGTTAGGTTAGGTTAGGTTAGGTTAGGTTAGGTTAGGTTAGGTTAGGTTAGGTTAGGTTAGGTTAGGTTAGGTTAGGTTAGGTTGGGTTAGGTTAGGTTAGGTTAGGTTAGGTTAGGTTGGGTTAGGTTAGGTTAGGTTAGGTTAGGTTAGGTTAGGTTAGGTTAGGTTAGGTTAGGTTAGGTTAGGTTAGGTTAGGTTAGGTTAGGTTAGGTTAGGTTAGGTTAGGTTAGGTTAGGTTAGGTTAGGTTAGGTTAGGTTAGGTTAGGTTAGGTTAGGTTAGGTTAGGTTAGGTTAGGTTAGGTTAGGTTAGGTTAGGTTAGGTTAGGTTAGGTTAGGTTAGGTTAGGTTAGGTTAGGTTAGGTTAGGTTAGGTTAGGTTGGGTTAGGTTAGGTTAGGTTAGGTTAGGTTAGGTTAGGTTAGGTTAGGTTGGGTTAGGGTAGGTTAGGTTAGGTTAGGTTAGGTTAGGTTAGGTTAGGTTAGGTTAGGTTAGGTTAGGTTAGGTTAGGTTAGGTTAGGTTAGGTTAGGTTAGGTTAGGTTAGGTTAGGTTAGGTTAG
>CM046730.1:96290-125290 GCA_025584915.1 Monochamus saltuarius
TGGGCAGGATGGTAGCTTACTATAGTGGGATGAAAAAACACTATTCGCCTTCCCCAGATTCTACCGCACATGGACATATCCTAACCTAACCTAACCTAACCTAACCTAACCTAACCTAACCTAACCTGTATTTGGAAAAATGAAAATTTTGGAAAATATAAAAATTTTGGAAAAATGAAAATTTTGAAAAAAAAAAAATGATAAAAAAATTGAAAAAAAAAAATTTAAAAAAAAAAATTAAAAAAAAAAAAATTTAAAAAAAAAATCATTCAAAAAAAAATTGGAAAAAATTTTGTTAGGCAAGACTTGTAATATTTTCAACATTTGCTACAGTCGGTCTCAGGTTCGAATCCTTGGGTTAGACTTAGGTTAGCTTGGGTTACGTTAGGTTGGGTTAGGTTAGATCGCTTTTCTATGTAAAATTCGATGCTGCGTCGAATGGCGCAAACCGCGTTTCGATATCTCTTACCGTTTTCGAAAAATCCAGAAACCGACATTTTGGAAAAACCTAACCTAAGCCATAACTTTTTTATTTTTGAGAATTTCGAAAACTAAAAATAGGTCAAATTAGCATTTGGGCTGAACGCTTCGCCGCCGCAGACAAACACCAGATCGGTTGAAAAACAAAAAGTTACAGCCATTTTTCGAAAATTTTGAAAATTCAGTTTTTCCGAAATAACTCCGAAACGGCAAAAGCTACCAAGTTGCGATCTTAGGACCGAAGGTGTGTCTAGGAAGGCGCAGTTTTTGAAAAACCAACACCCTCCCCCTTTCCGAGAAAATCGCGATTTTTCAAAAATGGCTATCTCCCAAACGGTAAGTCCCACTTCTAAACTCCTGGGCAGGATGCTATAGTGGGATGAAACAACACTATCTGCCTTCCCAGATTCCACCGCACATGGACATATCCTAACCTAACCTAACCTAACCTAACCTAACCTAACCTAACCTAACCTAACCTAACCTAACCTAACCTAACCTAACCTAACCTAACCTAACCTAACCTAACCTAACCTAACCTAACCTAACCTAACCTAACCTAACATAACCTAACCTAACCTAACCTAACCTAACCTAACCTAACCTAACCTAACCCAACCTAACCTAACCTAACCTAACCTAACCTAACCTAACCTAACCTAACCTAACCTAACCTAACCTAACCTAACCTAACCTAACCTAACCTAACCTAACCTAACCTAACCTAACCTAACCTAACCTAACCTAACCTAACCTAACCTAACCTAACCTAACCTAACCTAACCTAACCTAACCTAACCTAACCTAACCTAACCTAACCTAACCTAACCTAACCTAACCTAACCTAACCTAACCTAACCTAACCTAACCTAACCTAACCTAACCTAACCTAACCTAACCTAACCTAACCTAACCTAACCTAACCTAACCTAACCTAACCTAACCTAACCTAACCTAACCTAACCTAACCTAACCTAACCTCGACCAAGTATCCCCATCAAACCCAAGCTAAACCAAGAAATGTCATCTAACCCAAGTAAAAGCAAGAAATGTCATCTAACCCAATTTGAGAAAAATTGTGGACTTAGACAAAAATTTACAAGTATTTGGAAAAATATAAAAATTTTGAAAAAAAAAATTTAGAAAAAAAAATTTAGAAAAAAAAATTTTGAAAAAAAAAATTTTTGAAAAAAAAAATTTTGAAAAAAAAAATTCATTAAAAAAAAAATTTACTTGGAAAAAAATTTTGTTAGGTAAAACACTTGTAATATTTTCAACATTTGCTACACTCGGTCTCAGGTTCGAATCCTTGGGTTAGACTTAGGTTAGCTTGGGTTACGTTAGGTTGGGTTAGGTTAGATCGCTTTTCTATGTAAAATTCGATGCTGCGTCGAATGGCGCAAACCGCGTTTCGATATCTCTTACCGTTTTCGAAAAAATCCCCAAAAACCGACATTTTGGAAAAACCTAACCTAAGCCATAACTTTTTTATTTTTGAGAATTTCGAAAAACTAAAAAATAGGTCAAATTAGCATTTGGGCTGAACGCTTCGCCGCCGCAGACAAACACCAGATCGGTTGAAAAACAAAAAAGTTACAGCCATTTTTCGAAAACTCTGAAAATCCAGATTTACCGAAATAACTCCGAAACGGCAAAAGCTACCAAGTCCCAACCTTACGACCGAAGGTGTGTCTAGGGAAGGCGCAGTATTTGAAAAACCAACCCCTCCCCTTTCCGAGAAAATCGCGATTTTTCAAAAATGGCTATCTCCGAAACGGTAAGTCCCACGACTAAACCTAACCTAACCTGAACCTAACCTAGATTCCTAACCGCACATGGACATATCCTAACCTAACCTAACCTAACCTAACCTAACCTAACCTAACCTAACCTAACCTAACCTAACCTAACCTAACCTAACCTAACCTAACCTAACCTAACCTAACCTAACCTAACCTAACCTAACCTAACCTAACCTAACCTAACCTAACCTAACCTAAACTAACCTAACCTAACCTAACCTAACCTAACCTAACCTAACCTAACCTAACCTAACCTAACCTAACCTAACCTAACCTAACCTAACCTAACCTAACCTAACCTAACCTAACCTAACCTAACCTAACCTAACCTAACCTAACCTAACCTAACCTAACCTAACCTAACCTAACCTAACCTAACCTAACCTAACCTAACCTAACCTAACCTAACCCAACCTAACCTAACCTAACCTAACCTAACCTAACCTAACCTAACCTAACCTAACCTAACCTAACCTAACCTAACCTAACCTAACCTAACCTAACCTAACCTAACCTAACCTAACCTAACCTAACCTAACCTAACCTAACCTAACCTAACCTAACCTAACCTAACCTAACCTAACCTAACCTAACCTAACCTAACCTAACCTAACCTAACCTAACCTAACCTAAATCCTAACAACCTAACCTAACCTAACCTAACCTAACCTACCCTCACCTCACCTAACCTAACCTAACCCAACCTAACCTAACCTAACCTAACCTAACCTAACCTAACCTAACCTAACCTAACCTAACCTAACCTAACCTAACCTAACCTAACCTAACCTAACCTAACCTAACCTAACCTAACCTAACCTAACCTAACCTAACCTAACCTAACCTAACCTAACCTAACCTAACCTAACCTAACCTAACCTAACCTGGCCTGGCCTGACCTGACCTAACCTAACTGCCCTAACCCTAACCTAACCTAACCTAACCTAACCTAACCCTAACCTAACCTAGCCTAACATCTAACCCAATTTGAGAAAATCGTCAGACTTAGACAAGTACATATTTGGAAAAATGTACATCTAATTTTGGAAAATATAAAAATTTTGGAAAAAATAAAAATTACGGAAAAATGAAAATTAAAAAAAAATCATTCAAAAAAATTGAAAATTATTTAAAAAAATTCAAAAAAAAAAAAAATCATTTGAAAAAATTAAAAAAAGTTGAAAAAAAAATTCAAAAAAAAATCATTCAAAAAAAAATTTACTTGGAAAAAATTTTGTTAGGCAAAAGACTTGTAATAATATCAACATTTGCTACAGTCGGTCTCAGGTTCGAATCCTTGTTAGACTTAGGTTAGCTTGGGTTACGTTAGGTTGGGTTAGGTTAGATCGCTTTTCTATGTAAAATTCGATGCTGCGTCGAATGGCGCAAACCGCGTTTCGATATCTCTTACCGTTTTCGAAAAAATCCCCAAAAACCGACATTTTGGAAAAACCTAACCTAAGCCATAACTTTTTTATTTTTGAGAATTTCGAAAATCTAAAAAATAGGTCAAATTAGCATTTGGGCTGAACGCTTCGCCGCCGCAGACAAACACCAGATCGGTTGAAAAACAAAAAGTTACAGCCATTTTTCGAAAATTTTGAAAATTCAGTTTTTCCGAAATAACTCCGAAACGGCAAAAGCTACCCAGTTGCGATCTTAGGACCGAAGGTGTGTCTAGGTAAGGCGCAGTTTTTGAAAAAAAAACCAACCCCCCCCTTCCCCCCCTTTCCGAGAAAATCGCGATTTTTCAAAAATGGCTATCTCCGAAACGGTAAGTCCCACAAGGTCACGCAAAGGCACGATGGTAGACCACTATGGAGGGATGAAAAAACACTATTCAGAATCCCCAAGTCCGGCGGCACATGAACCTAACCTAACCTAACCTAACCTAACCTAACCTAACCTAACCTAACCTAACCTAACCTAACCTAACCTAACCTAACCTAACCTAACCTAATAACCTAACCTAACCTAACCTAACCTAACCTAACCTAACCTAACCTAACCTAACCTAACCTAACCTAACCTAACCTAACCTAACCAACCTAAAAAAAAAAAAAAATTTTAAAAAAAAATTAAAAAAAAAAAATTTAAAAAAAAAATTAAAAAAAAAAAAATTTAAAAAAAAAATCATTCAAAAAAATTTACTTGGAAAAAATTTTGTTAGGCAAAAGACTTGTAATATTTTCAACATTTGCTACAGTCGGTCTCAGGTTCGAATCCTTGGGTTAGACTTAGGTTAGCTTGGGTTACGTTAGGTTGGGTTAGGTTAGATCGCTTTTCTATGTCAAATTTGATGCTGCGTCGAATGGCGCAAACCGCGTTTCGATATCTCTTACCGTTTTCGAAAAAATTCCCAAAAACCGACATTTTGGAAAAACCTAACCTAAGCCATAACTTTTTTATTTTTGAGAATTTCGAAAAACTAAAAAATAGGTCAAATTAGCATTTGGGCTGAACGCTTCGCCGCCGCAGACAAACACCAGATCGGTTAAAAAAGAAAAAGTTACAGCCATTTTTCGAAAATTTTGAAAATTCAGTTTTTCCGAAATAACCGAAACGGCAAAAGCTACCCAGTTGCGATCTTAGGACCGAAGGTGTGTCTAGGAAGGCGCAGTTTTTGAAAACCAACCCCCTTCCCCTTTCCGAGAAAATCGCGATTTTTCAAAAATGGCTATCTCCGAAACGGTAAGTCCCACAAGGTCACGCAAAGGCACGATGGTAGACCACTATGGAGGGATGAAAAAACACTATTCAGAATCCCCAAGTCCGGCGGCACATGGATATATTCTAACCTAACCTAACCTAACCTAACCTAACCTAACCTAACCTAACCTAACCTAACCTAACCTAACCTAACCTAACCTAACCTAACCTAACCTAACCTAACCTAACCTAACCTAACCTAACCTAAAAAAAAAAAAAAATGAAACAAAAAAAAAAATAATTCATTCAAAAAAAAATTTACTTGGAAAAAATTTTGTTAGGCAAAAGACTTGTAATATTTTCAACATTTGCTACAGTCGGTCTCAGGTTCGAATCCTTGGGTTAGACTTAGGTTAGCTTGGGTTAGCTTAGGTTAGGATATGTTGGGTTAGGTTAGATCAAATTCCCATGTAAAATTGGATGCTGCGTCGAATGGCGCAAACCGCGTTTCGATATCTCTTACCGTTTTCGAAAAAATCCAGAAAAACCGACATTTTGGAAAAACCTAACCATAACTTTTTTATTTTTGAGAATTTCGAAAAACTAAAAAATAGGTCAAATTAGCATTTGGGCTGAACGCTTCGCCGCCGACAAACACCAGATCGGTTGAAAAACAAAAAAGTTACAGCCATTTTTCGAAAATTTTGAAAATTCAGTTTTTCCGAAATAACTCCGAAACGGCAAAAGCTACCCAGTTGCGATTTTAGGACCGAAGGTGTGTCTAGGGAAGGCGCAGTTTTTGAAAAAAAAACCAACCCCCCCCTCCGCCCCCTTTCCGAGAAAATCGCGATTTTTCAAAAATGGCTATCTCCGAACCTAACCCACAACCCAACCTAACCTAACCTAACCTGAACCTAACCTAACCTAACCTAACCTAACCTAACCTAACCTAACCTAACCTAACCTAACCTAACCTAACCTAACCTAACCTAACCTAACCTAACCTAACCTAACCTAACCTAACCTAACCTAACCTAACCTAACCTAACCTAACCTAACCCAACCCAACCTAACCTAACCTAACCTAACCTAACCTAACCTAACCTAACCTAACCTAACCCAACCTAACCTAACCTAACCTAACCTAACCTAACCTAACCTGACCTGACCTAACCTATCCTAACCTCAACCTAACCTAACCTAACCTAACCTAACCCAACCTAACCTAACCTAACCTAACCTAACCTAACCTAACCTAACCTAACCTAACCTAACCTAACCTAACCTAACCTAACCTAACCTAACCTAACCTAACCTAACCTAACCTAACCTAACCTAACCTAACCTAACCTAACCTAACCTAACCTAACCTAACCTAACCTAACCTAACCTAACCTAACCTAACCTAACCTAACCTAACCTAACCTAACAACCCAAGCTAAACCAAGAAATGTCATCTAACCCAAGCTAAACCAAGAAATGTCATCTAACCCAAGCTAAACCAAGAAATGTCATCTAAAGAAAAATGAAAATTTTGAAAAAAATCTAAAAAAATGAAAAAATCTAAAAAAAAGTTGAAAAAAAAAAAATTGAAAAAAAAAAAATTTGAAAAAAAATAATTCATTCAAAAAAAAATTTACTTGGAAAAAATTTTGTTAGGCAAAAGACTTGTAATATTTTCAACATTTGCTACAGTCGGTCTCAGGTTCGAATCCTTGGGTTAGACTTAGGTTAGCTTGGGTTACGTTAGGTTGGGTTAGGTTAGATCGCTTTTCCATGTAAAATTTGATGCTGCGTCGAATGGCGCAAACCGCGTTTCGATATCTCTTACCGTTTTCGAAAAATCCAGAAAACCGACATTTTGGAAAACCTAACCTAAGCCATAACTTTTTTATTTTTGAGAATTTCGAAAACTAAAAATAGGTCAAATTAGCATTTGGGCTGAACGCTTCGCCGCCGCCGACAAACACCAGATCGGTTGAAAAACAAAAAAGTTACAGCCATTTTTCGAAAATTTTGAAAATTCAGTTTTTCCGAAATAACTCCGAAACGGCAAAAGCTACCCAATTGCGACCTTAGGACCGAAGGTGTGTCTAGGGAAGGCGCAGTTTTTGAAAAAACCAATCCCCCTTTCCGAGAAAATCGCGATTTTTCAAAATGGCTATCTCCGAAAACCTAAGTCCCACAATGGTCACGCAAGGCACGATGGTAACCACTTGAAAAACACTATTCAGAATCCCCAAGTCCGGCACATGGATATATCCTAACCTAACCTAACCTAACCTAACCTAACCTAACCTAACCTAACCTAACCTAACCTAACCTAACCTAACCTAACCTAACCTAACCTAACCTAACCTAACCTAACCTAACCTAACCTAACCTAACCTAACCTAACCTAACCTAAAACCTAACCTAACCTAACCTAACCTAACCTAACCTAACCCAACCTAACCTAACCTAACCTAACCTAACCTAACCTAACCTAACCTAACCTAACTCTAACCTAACCTAACCTAACCTAACCTAACCTAAGCTAACATTACCTAACCTAACATAACCTAACCTAACCTAACCTAACCTAACCTAACCTAACCCAACCTAACCTAACCTAACCTAACCTAACCTAACCTAACCCAACCTAACCTAACCCAACCTAACCTAAACCAACCTAACCTAACCTAACCAAGAAACATCTAACCCAAGGACCAAGAAATGTCATCTAACCCAAGCTAACCAAGAAATCTATCTAACCCAAGTAAAAGCAAAAATGTCATCTAACCTAACCTAACCTAACAAAAATTTACAAGTATTTGGAAAAATGAAATTTTGGAAAAATGAAAATTTTGAAAAAAAAAAAAAAAATGAAAAAAAAAAAATGAAAAAAAAATTACAAAAAAAAAATTTCAAAAAAAAAAAAATTCAAAAAAAAAATTCATTCAAAAAAAAATTTACTTGGAAAAAATTTTGTTAGGCAAAAGACTTGTAATATTTTCAACATTTGCTACAGTCGGTCTCAGGTTCGAATCCTTGGGTTAGACTTAGGTTAGCTTGGGTTACGTTAGGTTGGGTTAGATCGCTTTTCTATGTAAAATTCGATGCTGCGTCGAATGGCGCAAACCGCGTCTCGATATCTCTTACCGTTTTCGAAAAAATCCAGAAAAACCGACATTTTGGAAAAACCTAACCTAAGCCATAACTTTTTATTTTTGAGAATTTCGAAAACTAAAAATAGGTCAAATTAGCATTTGGGCTGAACGCTTCGCCGCCGATTAAAAACACCAGACCGTTTGAAAAACAAAAAGTTACAGCCATTTTTCGAAAATTTTGAAAATTCAGTTTTTCCGAAATAACTCCGAAACGGCAAATGCTACCAAGTTGCGATCTTAGGACCGAAGGTGTGTCTAGGAAGGCGCAGTTTTTGAAAAAAACTCCAACACCCCCCCCCCTTTCCGAGAAAATCGCGATTTTTCAAAAATGGCTATCTCCGAAACGGTAAGTCCCACGACTAAACGCCTGGGCAGGATGGTAGCTTACTATAGTGGGATGAAAAAACACTATTCCTAACCTAACCTAACCCCTAACCTAACCTAACCTAACCTAACCTAACCTAACCTAACCTAACCTAACCTAACCTAACCTAACCTAACCTAACCTAACCTAACCTAACCTAACCTAACCTAACCTAACCTAACCTAACCTAACCTAACCTAACCTAACCTAACCTAACCTAACCTAACCTAACCTAACCTAACCTAACCTAACCTAACCTAACCTAACCTAACCTAACCTAACCTAACCTAACCTAACCTAACCTAACCTAACCTAACCTAACCTAACCTAACCTAACCTAACCTAACCTAACCTAACCTAACCTAACCTAACCTAACCTAACCTAACCTAACCTAACCTAACCTAACCTAACCTAACCTAACCTAACCTAACCTAACCTAACCTAACCCAACCTAACCTAACCTAACCTAACCTAACCTAACCTAACCTAACCTAACCTAACCTAACCTAACCTAACCTAACCTAACCTAACCTAACCTAACCTAACCTAACCTAACCTAACCTAACCTAACCTAACCTAAGTAAAAGCAACAAATGTCATCTAACCCTAGTAAAAGCAAGAAATGTCATCTAACCCAAGTAAAAGCAAGAAATGTCATCTAACCCAAGTAAAACTCAAAAATCAAAAATTTTGGAAAAATCAAAATTTTGAAAAAATCTAAAATTTTGGAAAAATGAAATATTTGAAAAAATCAAAAATTGGGTAAAATTGTAAATTTTTGAAAAATAATAATTTGGAAAAAAAAAATTGGAAAAAAAAAAATTTGAAAAAAAAAAATTTGAAAAAAAAAATTTTTGAAAAAAAAATTTTGAAAAAAAAAAATTCATTCAAAAAAAAATTTACTTGGAAAAAATTTTGTTAGGCAAAAGACTTGTAATATTTTCAACATTTGCTACAGTCGGTCTCAGGTTCGAATCCTTGGGTTAGACATAGGTTAGCTTGGGTTACCTTAGGTTGGGTTAGGTTAGATCGCCTTTCTATGTAAAATTTGATGCTGCGTCGAATGGCGCAAACCGCGTCTCGATATCTCTTACCGTTTTCGAAAAAATCCAGAAAAACCGACATTTTGGAAAAACCTAACCTAAGCCATAACTTTTTTATTTTTGAGAATTTCGAAAAACTAAAAATAGGTCAAATTAGCATTTGGGCTGAACGCTTCGCCGCCGCCGACAAACACCAGATCGGTTGAAAAACAAAAGTTACAGCCATTTTTCGAAAATTTTGAAAATTCAGTTTTTCCGAAAATTTGGTTTTTCAAAAAACACTCCGAAACGCAGTTTTTCACAAGGTTTGTCAATTCAGTTTTTCCGAAAAAACTCCGAAACGGCAAAAGCTTTGGAATCCCATTCCAACCAAGTCATGTGAGAGAAAAGGCATTTTTCAAAAAAAACCTAACCTAACCTAACTAACCTAACCTCCTAACCTAATTCCAACCTAACCTAATTCCTAATTAATTTCCTAACCTAACCTAACCTAACCTAACCTAACCTAACCTAACCTAACCTAACCTAACCTAACCTAACCTAACCTAACCTAACCTATCCTATCCTAACCTAACCTAACCTAACCTAACCTAACCTAACCTAACTAACCTAACTCAACCTAACCTAACCTAACCTAACCTAACCTAACCTAACCTAACCTAACCCAACCTAATCCTAACCTAACCTAACCTAACCCAACCTAACCTAACCTAACCTAACCTAACCTAACCTAACCTAACCTAACCTAACCTAACCTTACCTAACCTAACCTAACCTAACCTAACCTAACCTAACCTAACCTAACCTAACCTAACTCTAACCTAAAGAATCATCAAACTCTAAGTAAACCAAGAAATGTCATCTAACCCAATTTGAAAAAAAAAATTTGAAAGAAAAAAAAAAAATTTGAAAGAAAAAAAAATTTGAAAAAAAAAAAAATTGAAAAAAAAAAAAAATTTTGAAAAAAAAAAATTCATTCAAAAAAAAATTTACTTGGAAAAAATTTTGTTAGGCAAAAGACTTGTAATATTTTCAACATTTGCTACAGTCGGTCTCAGGTTCGAATCCTTGGGTTAGACTTAGGTTAGCTTGGGTTACGTTAGGTTGGGTTAGGTTAGATCGCTTTTCTATGTAAAATTCGATGCTGCGTCGAATGGCGCAAACCGCGTTTCGATATCTCTTACCGTTTTCGAAAAAATCCCCAAAAACCGACATTTTGGAAAAACCTAACCTAAGCCATAACTTTTTTATTTTTGAGAATTTCGAAAAACTAAAAAATAGGTCAAATTAGCATTTGGGCTGAACGCTTCGCCGCCGCAGAGAAACACCAGATCGGTTGAAAAACAAAAAAGTTACAGCCATTTTTCGAAAATTTTGAAAATTCAGTTTTTCCGAAATAACTCCGAAACGGCAAAAGCTACCCAGTTGCGATCTTAGGACCGAAGGTGTGTCTAGGGAAGGCGCAGTTTTTGAAAAAAAAACCAACACCCCCTTTCCGAGAAAATCGCGATTTTTACAAAATGGCTATCTCCGAAACGGTAAGTCCCACAAGGTCACGCAAAGGCACGATGGTAGACCACTATGGAGGGATGAAAAAACACTATTCAGAATCCTAAGTCCGGCAACCTAACCTAACCTAACCTAACCTAACCTAACCTAACCTAACCTAACCTAACCTAACCTAACCTAACCTAACCTAACCTAACCTAACCTAACCTAACCTAACCTAACCTAACCTAACCTAACCTAACCTAACCTAACCTAACCTAACCTAACCTAACCTAACCTAACCTAACCTAGGTAAAATTGTAAATTTTTGAAAAAAAATTTTGAAAAAAAAAATAAAAAAAAAATTTGAAAAAAAAAATTTTTGAAAAAAAAATTTTGAAAAAAAAAAATCATTCAAAAAAAAATTTACTTGGAAAAAATTTTGTTAGGCAAAAGACTTGTAATATTTTCAACATTTGCTACAGTCGGTCTCAGGTTCGAATCCTTGGGTTAGACTTAGGTTAGCTTGGGTTACGTTAGGTTGGGTTAGGTTAGATCGCATTTCTATGTAAAATTCGATGCTGCGTCGAATGGCGCAAACCGCGTTTCGATATCTCTTACCGTTTTCGAAAAAATCCCCAAAAACCGACATTTTGGAAAAACCTAACCTAAGCCATAACTTTTTTATTTTTGAGAATTTCGAAAAACTAAAAAATAGGTCAAATTAGCATTTGTAATCCCAACCTAACCTAACCTAACCTAACCTAACCTAACCTAACCTAACCTAACCTAACCTAACCTAACCTAACCTAACCTACCTAACCTAACCTAACCTAACCTAACCTAACCTAACCTAACCTAACCTAACCTAACCTAACCTAACCTAACCTAACCTAACCTAACCTAACCTAACATAACCTAACCTAACCTAACCTAACCTAACCTAACCTAACCTAACCTAACCTAACCTAACCTAACCTAACCTAACCTAACCTAACCTAACCTAACCTAACCTAACCTCAACTAACCTAACCTAACCTAACCTCTTACCTAACCTAACCTAACCTAACCTAACCTAACCTAACCTAACCTAACCTAACCTAACCTAACCTAACCTAACCTAACCTAACCTAACCTAATCTAACCTAACCTAACCTAACCTAACCTAACCTAACCTAACCTAACCTAACCTAACCTAACCTAACCTAACCTAACCTAACCTAACCTAACCTAACCTAACCTAACCTAACCTAACCTAACCTAGGTAAAATTGTAAATTTTTGAAAAAAAAAATTTTGGAAAAAAAAAAATTGGAAAAAAAAATTTGAAAAAAAAAATTTGAAAAAAAAAAATTTGAAAATTTACTTGGAAAAATTTTGTTAGGCAAAAGACTTGTAATATTTTCAACATTTGCTACAGTCGGTCTCAGGTTCGAATCCTTGGGTTAGACTTAGGTTAGCTTGGGTTACGTTAGGTTGGGTTAGGTTAGATCGCTTTTCTATGTAAAATTCGATGCTGCGTCGAATGGCGCAAACCGCGTTTCGATATCTCTTACCGTTTTCGAAAAAATCCAGAAAAACCGACATTTTGGAAAAACCTAACCTAAGCCATAACTTTTTTATTTTTGAGAATTTCGAAAAACTAAAAAATAGGTCAAATTAGCATTTGGGCTGAACGCTTCGCCGCCGCAGACAAACACCAGATCAAACACCAGATCGGTTGAAAAACAAAAAAGTTACAGCCATTTTTCGAAAATTTTGAAAATTCAGTTTTTCCGAAATAACTCCGAAACGGCAAAAGCTACCCAGTTGCGATCTTAGGACCGAAGGTGTGTCTAGGGAAGGCGCAGTTTTTGAAAAAAAACCAACCTCCCCCTCCCCCCCCTTTCCGAGAAAATCGCGATTTTTCCAAAATGGCTATCTCCGAAACGGTAAGTCCCACAAGGTCACGCAAAGGCACGATGGTAGACCACTATGGAGGGATGAAAACACTATTCAGAATCCCCAAGTGGCGGCACACATGGATATATTCTAACCTAACCTAACCTAACCTAACCTAACCTAACCTAACCTAACCTAACCTAACCTAACCTAACCTAACCTAACCTAACCTAACCTAACCTAACCTAACCTAACCTAACCTAACCTAACCTAACCTAACCTAACCTAACCTAACCTCAACTAACCTAACCTAACCTAACCTAACCTAACCTAACCTAACCTAACCTAACCTAACCTAACCTAACCTAACCTAACCTAACCTAACCTAACCTAACCTAACCTAACCTAACCTAACCTAACCTAACCTAACCTAACCTAACCTAACCTCGACCAATAATCCCCATCAAACCCAAGCTAAACCAAGAAATCTCATCTAACCCAAGTAAAAGCAAGAAATGTCATCTAACCCAATTTGAGAAAAATCGTCAGACTTAGACAAAAATTTACAAGTATTTGGAAAAATTTACATTTGGAAAAATGAAAATTTTGGAAAATATAAAAATTTTGGAAAAATGAAAATAAAAATTTAGAAAAAAAATTAAAAAAAAATAAAAAAAAAAAATTTAAAAAAAAAATTAAAAAAAAAAAAATTTAAAAAAAAAATCATTCAAAAAAAAATTTACTTGGAAAAAATTTTGTTAGGCAAGACTTGTAATATTTTCAACATTTGCTACAGTCGGTCTCAGGTTCGAATCCTTGGGTTAGACTTAGGTTAGCTTGGGTTACGTTAGGTTAGATCGCTTTTCTATGTAAAATTCGATTCTGCGTCGAATGGCGCAAACCGCGTTTCGATATCTCTTACCGTTTTCGAAAAAATCCCCAAAAACCGACATTTTGGAAAAACCTAACCTAAGCCATAACTTTTTTATTTTTGAGAATTTCGAAAAACTAAAAAATAGGTCAAATTAGCATTTGGGCTGAACGCTTCGCCGCCGCCGACAAACACCAGATCGGTTGAAAAACAAAAAAGTTACAGCCATTTTTCGAAAATTTTGAAAATTCAGTTTTTCCGAAATAACTCCGAAACGGCAAAAGCTACCAAGTTGCGATCTTAGGACCGAAGGTGTGTCTAGGGAAGGCGCAGTTTTTGAAAAAAAAACCAACCCCCTCTCCCCCCCCTTTCCGAGAAAATCGCGATTTTTCAAAAATGGCTATCTCCGAAACGGTAAGTCCCACAAGGTCACGCAAAGGCACGATGGTAGACCACTATGGAGGGATGACAAAACACTATTCAGAATCCCCAAGTCCGGCGGCACATGGATATAACCTAACCTAACCTAACCTAACCTAACCTAACCTAACCTAACCTAACCTAACCTAACCTAACCTAACCTAACCTAACCTAACCTAACCTAACCTAACCTAACCTAACCTAACCTAACCTAACCTAACCTAACCTAACCTAACCTAACCTAACCTAACCTAACCCAACCTAACCTAACCTAACCTAACCTAACCTAACCTAACCTAACCTAACCTAACCTAACCTAACCTAACCTAACCTAACCTAACCTAACCTAACCTAACCTAACCTAACCTAACCTAACCTAACCTAACCTCGACCAAGAATCCCCATCAAACCCAAGCTAAACCAAGAAATGTCATCTAACCCAAGTAAAAGCAAGAAATCTCATCTAACCCAAGTAAAAGCAAGAAATGTCATCTAACCCAATTTGAGAAAAATCGTCAGACTTAGACAAAAATTTACATTTGGAAAAATTTACAAGTATTTGGAAAAATTTACATTTGGAAATATGAAAATTTTGGAAAAAAAAAAATTTTGGAAAAATGAAAATTTAAAAAAAAAAAAATGAAAAAAAAATAATTCAAAAAAAAAATTTTGAAAAAAAAATAAAAAAAAAATTAAAAAAAAAATTTTTGAAAAAAAAAATTTTGAAAAAAAAATTCATTCAAAAAAAAATTTACTTGGAAAAAATTTTGTTAGGCAAAAGACTTGTAATATTTTCAACATTTGCTACAGTCGGTCTCAGGTTCGAATCCTTGGGTTAGACTTAGGTTAGCTTGGGTTACGTTAGGTTGGGTTAGGTTAGATCGCTTTTCTATGTAAAATTCGATGCTGCGTCGAATGGCGCAAACCGCGTTTCGATATCTCTTACCGTTTTCGAAAAAATCCCCAAAACCGACATTTTGGAAAAACCTAACCTAAGCCATAACTTTTTTATTTTTGAGAATTTCGAAAAACTAAAAAATAGGTCAAATTAGCATTTGGGCTGAACGCTTCGCCGCCGCAGACTAACACCAGATCGGTTGAAAAACAAAAAAGTTACAGCCATTTTTCGAAAATTTTGAAAATTCAGTTTTTCCGAAATAACTCCGAAACGGCAAAAGCTACCCGGTTGCGATCTTAGGACCGAAGGTGTGTCTAGGGAAGGCGCAGTTTTTGAAAAAAAAACCAACCCCTCCCTTCCCCCCCTTTCCGAGAAAATCGCGATTTTTCAAAAATGGCTATCTCCGAAACGGTAAGTCCCACGACTAAACGCCTGGGCAGGATGGTAGCTTACTATAGTGGGATGAAAAAACACTATTCGCCTTCCCCAGATTCCACCGCACATGGACATAACCTAACCTAACCTAACCTAACCTAACCTAACCTAACCTAACCTAACCTAACCTAACCTAACCTAACCTAACCTAACCTAACCTAAACTAACCTAACCTAACCTAACCTAACCTAACCTAACCTAACCTAACCTAACCTAACCTAACCTAACCTAACCTAACCTAACCTAACCTAACCTAACCTAACCTAACCTAACCTAACCTAACCTAACCTAACCTAACCTAACCTAACCTAACCTAACCTAACCTAACCTAACCTAACCTAACCTAACCTAACCTAACCTAACCTAACCTAGGTAAAATTGTAAATTTTAAATTAAAAAATATTTTGAAAAAAAAAATTTTTGAAAAAAAAAATTTTGAAAAAAAAAATTTTGAAAAAAAAAAATTCATTCAATAAAAAATTTACTTGGAAAAAATTTTGTTAGGCAAAAGACTTGTAATATTTTCAACATTTGCTACAGTCGGTCTAATTTGCTTAGACAGGTTAGGTTGCTAGTTATCGCTTTTCTATGTAAAATTCGATGCTCGAATGGCGCAAACCGCGTCTCGATATCTCTTACCGTTTTCGAAAAAATCCAGAAAACCGACATTTGGAAAAACCTAACCTAAGCCATAACTTTTTTATTTTTGAGAATTTTGAAAACTAACGCTAACGCTGAACAAAAACAGATCGGTTGAAAACAAAAGTTACAGCCATTTTTCGAAAATTTTGAGAAATTTTGAAAACTAAAAAAAGCTACCAATCTTAGGACCGAAGGTGTGTCTAGGAAGGCGCAGTTTTGAAAAAAACAACCCCCTCCCTTTCCGAGAAAATCGCGATTTTTCAAAAATGCCTATCTAACCGAAACGGTAAGTCCCCCGACTAAACGCCTGGGCAGGATGGTAGCTTACTATAGTGGGATGAAAAACACTATTCGCCTCTTCCCAGATTCCACCGCACATGGACCTAACCTAACCTAACCTAACCCTAACCTAACCTAACCTAACCTAACCTAACCTAACCTAACCTAACCTAACCTAACCTAACCTAACCTAACCTAACCTAACCTAACCTAACCTAACCTAAACTAACCTAACCTAAACTAACCTAACATAACCTAACCTAACCTAACCTAACCTAACCTAACCTAACCTAACCTAACCTAACCTAACCTAACCTAACCTAACCTAACCTAACCTAACCTAACCTAACCTAACCTAACCTAACCTAACCTAACCTAACCTAACCTAACCTAACCTAACCTAACCTAACCTAACCTCGACCAAGAATCCCCATCAAACCCAAGCTAAACCAAGAAATGTCATCTAACCCAAGTAAAAGCAAGAAATGTCATCTAACCCAAGTAAAAGCAAAAAATGTCATCTAACCCAAGGAAAACTCAAAAATCAAAAATTTTGGAAAAATCAAAATTTTGAAAAAATCTAAAATTTTGGAAAAATGAAATATTTGAAAAAATCAAAAATTTGAAAAAATCAAAAATTGGGTAAAATTGTAAATTTTTGAAAAATAATATTTTGGAAAAAAAAAAAATTGGAAAAACAAAAATTTGAAAAAAAAAAAAATTTTGAAAAAAAAAAATTTGAAAAAAAAAATTCATTCAAAAAAAAATTTACTTGGAAAAAATTTTGTTAGGCAAAAGACTTGTAATATTTTCAACATTTGCTACAGTCGGTCTCAGGTTCGAATCCTTGGGTTAGACATAGGTTAGCTTGGGTTACCTTAGGTTGGGTTAGGTTAGATCGCCTTTCTATGTAAAATTTGATGCTGCGTCGAATGGCGCAAACCGCGTTTCGATATCTCTTACCGTTTTCGAAAAATCCAGAAAAACCGACATTTTGGAAAAACCTAACCTAAGCCATAACTTTTTATTTTTGAGAATTTTCGAAAACTAAAAATAGGTCAAATTAGCATTTGGGCTGAACGCTTCGCCGCCGCAGACAAACACCAGATCGGTTGAAAACAAAAGTTCCAGCCATTGTTCCAAAATTTTTAAAATTCTGTTTTTCCGAAATAACACCGAAACGGCAAAAGCTACCAAGTTGCGATCTTAGGACCGACGGTGTGGCTATGGAAGGCGCAGTTTTTGAAAAAAAAACCAACCCCCCCCTCCTCCCCCTTTCCGAGAAAATCGCGATTTTTCAAAAATGGCTATCTCCGAAACGGTAAGTCCCACAAGGTCACGCAAAGGCACGATGGTAGACCACTATGGAGGGATGAAAAAACACTATTCAGAATTCCCAAGTCCGGCGGCACATGGATATATTCTAACCTAACCTAACCTAACCTAACCTAACCTAACCTAACCTAACCTAACCTAACCTAACCTAACCTAACCTAACCTAACCTAACCTAACCTAACCTAACCTAACCTAACCTAACCTAACCTAACCTAACCTAACCTAACCTAAACTAACATAACCTAACCTAACCTAACCTAACCTAACCTAACCTAACCTAACCTAACCTAACCTAACCTAACCTAACCTAACCTAACCTAACCTAACCTAACCTAACCTAACCTAACCTAACCTAACCTAACCTAACCTAATCTAACCTAACCTAACCTAACCTAACCTAACCTAACCTAACCTAACCTAACCTAACCTAACCTAACCTAACCTAACCTAACCTAACCTAACCTAACCTAACCTAACCTAACCTAACCTAACCTAACCTAACCTAACCGAACCTAACCTAACCTAACCTAACCTAACCTAACCTAACCTAACCTAACCTAACCTAACCTAACCTAACCTAACCTAACCTAACCTAACCTAACCTAACCTAACCTAACCTAACCTAACCTAACCTAACCTAACCTAACCTAACCTAACCTAACCTAACCTAACCTAACCTAACCTTACCTAACCTAACCTAACCTAACCTAACCTAACCTAACCTAACCTAACCTAACCTAACCTAACCTAACCTAACCTAACCTAACCTAACCTAACCTAACCTAACCTAACCTAACCTAACCTAACCTAACCTAACCTAACCTAACCTAATCCCAACCTAACCTAACCTAACCTAACCTAACCTAACCTAACCTAACCTAACCTAACCTAACCTAACCTAACCTAACCTAACCTAACCTAACCTAACCTAACCTAACCTAACCTAACCTAACCTAACCTAACCTAACCTAACCTAACCTCACCTAACCTAACCTACCCTAACCTAACCTAACCTAACCTAACCTAACCTAACCTAACCTAACCTAACCTAACCTAACCTAACCTAACCTAACCTAACCTAACCAACCCAACCTAACCTAACCTAACCTAACCTAACCTAACCTAACCTAACCTAACCTAACCTAACCTAACCTAACCTAACCTAACCCAACCTAACCTAACCTAACCTAACCTAACCTAACCTAACCTAACCTAACCTAACCTAACCTAACCTAACCTAACCTAACCTAACCTAACCTAACCTAACCTAACCTAACCTAACCTAACCTAACCTAACCTAACCTATCCTAACCTAACCTAACCTAACCTAACCTAACCTAACCTAACCTAACCTAACCTAACCTAACCTAACCTAACCTAACCTAACCTAACCTAACCTAACCTAACCTAACCCAACCTAACCTAACCTAACCTAACCTAACCTAACCTAACCCAACCTAACCTAACTCCAACCCAACCTAACCTAACCTAACCTAACCTAACCTAACCTAACCTAACCTAACCTAACCTAACCCAACCTAACCTAACCTAACCTAACCTAACCTAACCTAACCTAACCTAACCTAACCTAACCCAACTAACCTAACCTAACCTAACCTAACCTAACCTAACCTAACCTAACCTAACCTAACCTAACCTAACCTAACCTAACCTAACCTAACCTAACCTAACCTAACCTAACCTAACCTAACCTAACCTAACCTAACCTAACCTAACCTAACCTAACCTAACCTAACCTTACCTAACCTAACCTAACCTAACCTAACCTAACCTAACCTCGACCAAGTATCCCCATCAAACACAAGCTAAACCAAGAAATGTCATCTAACCCAAGTAATAGCAAGAATCATCTACAATTTGACAAAAATTGTGACTAAAAAATTTACAAGTATTTGGAAAAATATAAAATTTAGAAAAATTTTGAAAAAAATTTAGAAAAAAATTGAAAAAAATTTTTGAAAAAAAATTTAGAAAAAAAATTAAAAAAATTCATTCAAAAAAATTTACTTGGAAAAATTTTGTTAGGCAAAAGACTTGTAATATTTTCAACATTTGCTACAGTCGTGGTTCGAATCCTTGGTTAGACTTAGGTTAGCTTACGTTAGGTTGGGTTAGGTTAGATCGCTTTTCTATGTAAAATTGATCTGCGTCGAATGGCGCAAACCGCGTTTCGATATCTCTTACCGTTTTCGAAAAATCCCAAAAACCGACATTTTGGAAAACCTAACCTAAGCCATAACTATTTTATTATTGAGAATATCGAAAAACTAAAAAATAGTTCAAAATAGAATTTGGGCTGAACGCTTCGCCGCAGACAAACACCAGATCGGTTGAAAACAAAAAAGTTACAGCCATTTTTCGAAAATTTTGAAAATTCAGTTTTTCCGAAATAACTCCGAAACGGCAAAAGCTACCAAGTTCTGATCTTAGGACCGAAGGTGTGTCTAGGGAAGGCGCAGTTTTGAAAACCAACCCCCCTCCCCTTTCCGAGAAAATCGCGATTTTTCAAAATGGCTATCTCCGAAACGGTAAGTCCCACGACTAAACGCCTGGGCAGGATGGTAGCTACTATAGTGGGATGAAAAACACTATTCGCCTTCCCAGATTCCACCGCACATGGACATATCCTAACCTAACCTAACCTAACCTAACCTAACCTAACCTAACCTAACCTAACCTAACCTAACCTAACCTAACCTAACCTAACCTAACCTAACCTAACCTAACCTAACCTAACCTAACCTAACCTAACCTAACCTAACCTAACCTAACCTAACCTAACCTAACCTAACCTAACCCAACCTAACCCAACCTAACCTAACCTAACCTAACCTAACCTAACCTAACCTAACCTAACCTAACCTAACCTAACCTAACCTAACCTAACCTAACCTAACCTAACCTAACCTAACCTAACCTAACCTAACCTAACATAACCTAACCTAACCTAACCTAACCTAACCTAACCTAACCTAACCTAACCTAACCTAACCTAACCTAACCTAACCTAACCTAACCTAACCTAACCTAACCTAACCTAACCTAACCTAACCTAACCTAACCTAACCTAACCTAACCTAACCTAACCTAACCTAACCTAACCTAACCTAACCTAACCTAACCTAACCTAACCTAACCTAACCTAACCTAACCTAACCTAACCTAACCTAAAATAAACTAACCTAAACTAACCTAACCTAACCTAACCCAACCTAACCTAACCTAACATAACCTAACCTAACCTAACCTAACCTAACCTAACCTAACCTAACCTAACCTAACCTAACCTAACCTAACCTAACCTAACCTAACCTAACCTAACCTAACCTA
The DNA here is from genome assembly GCA_025584915.1 of Monochamus saltuarius. Taxonomy (NCBI): domain Eukaryota; kingdom Metazoa; phylum Arthropoda; class Insecta; order Coleoptera; family Cerambycidae; genus Monochamus; species Monochamus saltuarius. The sequence goes on from CM046730.1 coordinate 117,379, forward strand.
ACCTAACCTAACCTAACCTAACCTAACCTAACTCCAACCTAACCTAACCTAACCTAACCTAACCTAACCCAACCTAACCTAACCTAACCTAACCTAACCTAACCTAACCCCTCAACCTAACCTAACTCAACCTAACCCAACCTAACCCAACCTAACCTAACCTAACCTAACCTAACCTAACCTAACCTAACCCAACCCAACCTAACCTAACCAAACCTAACCTAACCTAACCTAACCTAACCTAACCTAACCTAACCTAACCTAACCTAACCTAACCTAACCTAACCTAACCTAACCTAACCTAACCTAACCTAACCTAACCTAACCTAACCTAACCTAACCTAACCTAACCTAACCTTTTTTTTTTTTTTTTTTTTTTTAAACCGCCGCCCGCCTCCAAAGCCCCTCGGTTTCGGAACCACCTGTAACAGGCTTTACATCAAAACCGAAGAGCTGACGGTTACCGTTCTAGCTATCTACAATTCCTATTCCACTACTACTAATAGTTAGGTCATTAACATAATTAAATAAATAAATAAATAAGTGCAATAATACCTACAGTATAACGGGCATCTAATAAATAGGCAAAAAGCAAACAAATAAATAAGCGACTACTAATAACAAATCATACAACAACAAAACCGGCATAACGAACAATAATAAGCAATAGCTAATAAATAAATAAATAAGTAATAAAAAGCAAACGTGCAATAAGTAGCTAAAAAGCAAAACTAAATACATACACAAATATATAACAACGCTTTAATAGATTGCTACAGTAAGTCATCCTCTACGAGCGTCAACTCCGCATTCTCCTGCGGGCTTGTATGTTCCTCAAGTCTTCTTCCTTTACCTCATTATTTTCCTTATACCCCATAATTGCATCCCAGTTCTCTTTACTGGCTAGGGCCTTCCTATGATGCTTTCGGCTAGGTCCCCACTTGTGCCTCCATTTCCCTCTGCCTACCAAATCTGGGGCATCTAGCACATGTCTGGGGTCATCCCTTTCCGCACAGTATAAGCAAATATCTGACTCCACCTTGTTTATTCTTTTAAGATAAACCATGAAACTTCCGTGTCCCGTTAGAAATTGGGTGATAAAATAGTCCACCTGACCAAAACTTCTATTGTGCCATTGTTTCAGGTCTCTTATTAGGCATACGTCCACCTTCCTTTAGTGGACCCATCCCATTCCCTCTGCCACCTGTCCAACGTCTCTACTCTGATTTCACGTTGCCTCCTTTCCCTGTCTGCCCTCTCCACTCTCTCAGCATACATCCTGCGCCTTTCCTCGGCCATCAGGTGTAGCGGTATTATTCCGGCGACTGATATCGCCTCTGTAGATGCCGTCCTGTATGCCGACGCCACCTCAAGGCGATCTTTCTTTGGACCGACGCCAGTCTTTGACCATGCCTTTGGACTCTTAAACCTCCTGCCCAAATAGGGGCCGCATAAAGTACGGACGAGGTTATGACCCCCGCCAAAAGTCTTCTTTTCTCCGCCGTCGGTCCTCCCACGTTCGGCATCAGTCTGCTTAAGGCCGCGTGTGTCCTTTCGGCCTTATCGCACGCCTTCTGAATATGGGCCCCGAACACTAGGTGCCTGTCTATTGTAACGCCTAAGTATTTCACCTCTTGAGGTATTATTTCCTGATTTCCCAAACTAAACTTGACTTCCTGAGCCTCCGCATTCCCGCTACCACCAGGGCCTCCGTTTTGTCCGCTGCGAGCGTGAGATCGTGTGCGATCATCCATCCGTTTATCGCAGCGAGAGTCTCATTTGCCTTTGTCATCATCTTTTTTGTGAATCGCACGTGACCACCAGAGCCAGGTCATCGGCGTATGCCACCATCTTCACCCTCTGGAACCTCCACCCTCAGAACGCCATCGAACAGGAGGTTCCAGAGCGTAGGCCCCAGCACCGATCCCTGTGGAACACCGGCGCTCAGTTGTTCCGTATAATTCTTGGTAACCTTTAGACTCCTGTCCCTCAGGTAGTCACGCACGATTTCCATCAGAAATGACGCTATATTCCTTTCTCTCAGGCTACCCATTATATGTCTCCAGCTCGCAGCATTAAAGGCATTTTTAATATCCAACAAGATTAGAGCGCACCACGCCGCTTGCCCCGCACTTTAATTGTTTGGATAGCTTCTTCTACGGCCCCGATGGTAGATTTCCCTCTCCGGAAGCCGTATTGCCGTTCGCTCAGCTGCCCGTTCTCTCGATCTCTTCTTCCAATCTCTGCAATAGGAGAGCCTCGTACAGCTTTCCATTGTGTCCAGAAGGCATATAGGCCGGTATGCACCCGGACTTTCTAGATCCCTACCTGGCTTAGGTATGAGTACTAAGTTAGCCTTCTTCCACCGGCTTGGAAATCTTCTCTGGTTGAAGACGTAATTTAACAGTTCTAGGACACACTCTCCTTTTCTTTACCAGAGTCTTTATGACCTCAGGAGGAATCTGATCAGGTCCAGGTGCTTTCCTTGCCTTCATTCGTTCCGCCGCTGCCTCCAGATCTTCCATTGTGAAGCTCCTCTGGAACCCTCTCATCGCCCTCATTACCGGCATCTACCTCTCTGCCTTCCGGGAAAAGTGTACGGGCTATCTCTACCTTCCTTCCCTCCTCCATTTCTATAGGTGGGGCCTTTAACTTCAACGTGTTCTTCATAATGTTATATCCGTCCCCAGATATCCTCCTCCACCTTTTGCAGAGCTCCTTCCATTTACTGTCTTTCCTTTTGGATGGATTGCTTTAAGTCTCTTTTGCCGCCCTGTATTCGGCCTTTAGGAGCTCGAAACCTGCTCCTCAGCCATCCCCGCGCTCTTGCCCTGGTCAGCCTTCTCCTGGCTTGCAGCGTGCGGCTCCTTTGTCGGCGATTTCGGCCGTCCACCAAAAGGGTTCGTTTCCTTTGCATCTGTTCTTATCCTCAAGGTGGCTTTCTTGTTTATCTTTTCCAAGGCGCTCATATATATCTCTTCGTCGTGACACCCCTGCGAATGCCATTTCGGATTCGAACAATTCTACCAGCTTCCTATTGTCGATTCCACCCTTCCTCCACTTGGTCCTATGCTACCTGTATTCAGACGGAAGCTTATGTAGCGATGCAGGCTAAGGGTTTCCTCATCCAGCACCCTCCATTCCAACACCTTCCTCGACACCTCTTCCTTGGCCAGTGTCACGTCTATAGGGAACCTGACCCATCCCTTTCGAATGTAGGTTTCCGCCATGATTTAGGACCGTCATCCCGGCGCTGGCTAACCACTCGGCGAGTATTCCGCCCTTCCTGTCCTCCCGTTGGGATCCCACATGGGGGACTTAGCATTGACATCCTCCAACCACGACGTTTGGTCCTTTCCTCTATATCGGCGGCCAACTCTCCGATCCATTCGCCGAAGAACTCCGGCGTCACGTTTGGAGATATATACGGCGTATAGACACCTCCAGCCAACACCCACACGTAACCTTTACCCCTACCCCATTTGGAGATTTGCACCCTCGCGACGCCTTTATTATACATGCCCTTTCGTCCCTATCCACAAACCAGTTCTTTTCCTCAGTATGGTGAGGTTGCTCACCAGAATAAGGTCGGCTTTACTTTCTTCCGCCGTCTTCATTAATATCTCCTGTGCGGCTCTTCTTCTATCGACATTTATCTGAAGTATATTGATCATTTGTATATATAATAAATATGTAAACACAGGCAAACAAAACGTAATATATAAAATATAAGTAAATAAATAAAGGTCGAAAAACTATCACAGGCAAAGTAAAGCGTAATATAAGTACACGAACAGGCAAATAAATATAATATACTACAAAAGGATGACTAGAGTAAAGTATCACAGGCAACAGCAAATCAACAAATAGTATAAATAAACGAATAAATAAATGTATAGGACAATCACGCTAATTCTAAAAGAATATCACAAACAATCAGGATACAAGGCTGTACTTTGGTTGTCTTTGTATCTAAAACTCAATAAGCCCTTTTGGCGTTTAATTTAATTCCTTGGAGCGCCCTCCTAAAGACTGGGCACTTGCTCGTACCTGCCTTATGTCCTGTAGCTTTGCAGCTAAGGCACAAGCTATCCCCTTGCAGTCTTTCTCTTTATGGCCTTCCTCCACAGTTTCTACACGCTCTACTTTTATCTTCCTCTTCCTTGCAGTCTTTCTTAGGTGCCCATAGCCCCAGCATTTGTAGCACCTAGGACCTCGTGCCTCTCCATAACTGAACACCAGTTCAGCCCTATTCTCAGCCCTTTCTTGCTTAACAACAGAGCCGCCCCAGCCCTCTCTATTTTAGCTAATACGGTTTGGTTTCCACCAAATGAGGCCCTAAAATCCCCACGTACGCAAGTTGACCCTTATCCTCTAGGGTCTCCTCGATTTTAGCTCTCACCTCCTCTTTAGAGGTCACCGGGTCGATATTCTTAATAAAGAGTGACCAGATCACCCTCTCCTACTCACCACCGACTCCAGATTCTCCTCGTTCTTAAGTAACTGGCGAACCTCCTCCAGACTCCCTGCGAGTCTTTATTAAGGGTGATCACTAAGTCACCCTTGATCTTCTTAGTAATCATTTCAGATTTCTGAGGGTCCGCCGTCAGTCTGGTTTTACGGTTCTTAATATTTCGCAGTAGTCTTTTCCTCCCTGCTTGACTACTACGGCCTCCGTCCTGGTCCTATCTCTACCTTTGTTCTTGTCCTTCCTCCGCGGTCATCCAAGCATAGGATGCACTTGTGAGCACCAGCATGGAAGATGCATTCAAGCATCTTACTCGTTATCTCCCCCGTGCTATCTTCCTTAGGTGGATAAAAGCCCATCTTTATACCCTGAAGATCCTTCAGGCTGTCCCTAAGTAGGACCAGGCTCTCGAACCAGTCCCTCTTGTTTTTCCCGGATTCAACTTAGTTAGGAGCTCGCGGCCCCCCTCTGTGCCTTCGGATCCCACTACTCTGGTTGCCATTACGATTTGGGCGATTTTCCCCCCTATGCCTTCTAGCTCTGGGAATCTTCTTCCCAGGTCCTCCCTGGCCTGACCGTGTATGCCCCCCCTGCCTTCCTCTTCAAGATATACCAAATTAGTATCCTTGCTGGCATCCAGCAGGCTACCTCGTACTCTCTCCACGTGCTGGAAGATTTTTCCGGGCCATTCTAGGTGCTCAATGTCCGCAAAATCGTCGAAGTTTTTCACATTTGCCAGGAGGTCCTTCCTTACCTGCAAAGACATGACCTGGTGCAGTCCGTCTGGCAGGCGACCGATACTTGCTTCGTTTGCGTCTGGCACGCCTTGTCGTCGATCGGGACATCCCTCTTGTTGCCCTGAGGGTCCCCTTCCTCCCCATGGTGCCTAGCACTCCTGTACTTCGTCCGAGACTAGTCTACTCGTCATGGACCTGAGGCTATGGGTGATGTCCTTAATCTCCCGTTTCGTGTTGCTATTCTCCTGTACCACTCTCGCGAGGTTCCTTACCTCTTTCGACATTTCTTATAAGCCTCCTGATAGTTGTTGCGAGGCGGTCCTCTTCGTCCATTTCCTTATCCTCTGTCGTCTTTACGCTCCCTCTTCCTCTTTATTGACCTGCCTTTTCGTCGTCCCACGTCAGATCCAGGACTGACAAATTGGGCGACGTTGGCGCAGATGCCGGTCTTCGCTCCGCCTCCTTCAGTTCGAGGAACAGACTTTGCTTCTGCTCCTCCCTGGGATTTTCTCCTCCAACTCCCGTTTCTAGCGTTTCCAACGATGTCGAAACTCCCTTTCCAGATTCCTTCCTGCCCCTGGGCTACCTTGTGTGGGGACAGACCGATGATGACGATCGAGGAGTAGGTGCTGTCCCTTCACCCTCCTCCTGCCCGGTGCCGGGTTTACCCCCCCAGCACGTTGGGTTTATTTGTTAGGTCGTTCTCCATTGAGTTCCACGAGTTGGGAACAACTAAATGTCGCCCCCGACAGTGGTCCCATATCGGGAAGGCTATCTTCTGCGGGGTGCGCCTGGTGCCCCGCAGGTTTTAGCGAGTCTCTCTCGGTTATTTTATAGAGGTTGTCTCCTCGCAGGACGGCCGGTAAAGGCAAGCCCCGGTCCCAGATCCCACAACATGCGCAGCGGTGCCATTTTTTCTTTCCACTGTGGTCGTTGAAGTGCGGTCCGGGGTTACGGTGTTAACCGGGCTAGTGGCACAGCTGCCCGTGACTCAGATCAACCTCGGGTGCGTCAGTTCCGTTACTACCACCTCGCGGTGGTAGGTCCTGAGGTTTGAGCTGTCCTTTGTTTTCATCGCTCACTCACAACCTGTCCGGTTTGGGAAACCCTGCCGGGGTCGCCTAGACCCCGCCAGCATAGCCTGAGAGATCATCGCGACTACTCAAGCCCCTCCACCACGACAAGGTCTCACAGCTCCTGGAGGAACCTAACCTAACCTAACCTAACCTAACCTAACCTAACCTAACCTAACCTAACCTAACCTAACCTAACCTAACCTAACCTAACCTAACCTAACCTAACTAACCTAACCTAACCTAACCTAACCTAACCTAACCTAACCTAACCTAACCTAACCTAACCTAACCTAACCTAACCTAACCTAACCTAACCTAACCTAACCTAACCTAACCTAACCTAACCCAACCTAACCTAACCTAACAACCCAACCCAACCTAACCTAACCTAACCCAAACTAACCTAACCTAACCTAACCTAACCTAACCTAACCTAACCTAACCTAACCTAACCTAACCTAACCTAACCTAACCTAACCTAACCTAACCTAACCTAACCTAACCTAACCTAACCTAACCTAACCTAACCTAACCTAACCTAACCTAACCTAACCTAACCACCACCACCCAACCTAACCTAACCTAACCTAACCCAACCTAACCTAACCTAACCTAACCTAACCTAACCTAACCTAACCTAACCTAACCTAACCTAACCTAACCTAACCTAACCTAACCTAACCCAACCTAACCTAACCTAACCTAACCTAACCTAACCTAACCTAACCTAACCTAACCTAACCTAACCTAACCTAACCTAACCTAACCTAACCTAACCTAACCTAACCTAACCTAACCTTTTTTTTTTTTTTTTTTAACCCACCTCCCTCCTCCTCAGCCCCTCGGTTTTGGAACCACCTGTAACAGGCTTAACATCAAAACCGAAGAGCTGACGGTTACCGTTCTAGCTATCTACAATTTCTATTCCACTACTAATAGTTAGGTCATTAACATGATAAGTAAATAAATAAATAAATAAGCGCAATAATACATACAGTATAACGAGCATCAAATAAATAGGCAACAAGCAAAACAAATAAATAAGCGACTAATAATAACAAACATACAACAACAAACCGGCATAAACGAACAATAATAAGCAATAGCTAATAAATAAATAAATAAATAATAAAAGGCAAACATGCAATAAGCAGCTAATAAGCAAAACTAAATACATACACAAATATACAACAACGCTTTGATAGATTGCTACAGTAAGTCATCCTCTACGAGCGTCAACTCCGCATTCTCCCTGCGGGCTTGTATGTTCCTCAAGTCTTCTTCCTTTACCCTCATTATCTGTCTTATACCCCCCATAATTGCATCCCAGTTCTCTTTACTGGCTAGGGCCTTTCCTATGATGCTTTCTTCAGCTAAGTCCCCCACTTGTACCTCCATTGCCTGCCTCTGCCTACCAAATCTGGGGCACGTCACTAACACATGTCTGGGGTCATCCCTCTCCGCACAGTATAAGCAAATGTCTGACTCCACCTTATTTATCCTTTTAAGATAGACCATGAAACTCCCATGTCCCGTTAAAAATTGTGTGATAAAGTAGTCCACCTGACCAAAACTTCTATTGTGCCACTGTTTCAGGTCCCTTATTAGGGCATACGTCCACCTTCCTTTAG
>CM046730.1:125390-167390 GCA_025584915.1 Monochamus saltuarius
AAGGCGTGCGATAAGGACGAAAGGACGCACGCGGCCTTAATCAGACTGATGCCGAACGAGGGAGGACCGACGGCGGAGAAACGAAGACTTTTGGCGGGGTCATAACCTCGTCTGTGCTTTATGCGGCCCCTATTTGGGCAGGAGGTTTAAGAGTCCAAAGGCATGGTCAAAGACTGGCGTCGGTCCAAAGAAAGATCGCCTTGAGAGTGGCGTCGGCATACAGGACGGCATCTACAGAGGCGATATCAGTGGTTGCCGGAATAATACCGCTACACCTGATGGCTGAGGAAAGGCGCAGGATGTATGCGGAGAGAGTGGAGAGGGCAGACAGGAAAGGAGGCAACGAGAAATCAGAGTAGAGACGTTGGACAGGTGGCAGAGGGAGTGGGATGGGTCCACTAAAGGAAGGTGGACGTATGCCTAATAAGAGACCTGAAACAGTGGCACAAGAGAAGTTTTGGTCAGGTGGACTATTTTATCACCCAATTTCTAACGGGACATGGAAGTTTCATGGTTTATCTTAAAAGAATAAACAAGGTGGAGTCAGACATTTGCTTATACTGTGCGGAGAGGATGACCCCAGACATGTGTTAGTGCCGTGCCCCAGATTTGTTAGGCAGAGGCAGGCAATGGAGGTACAAGTGGGGACTTAACTGAAGAAAGCATCATAGGAAAGGCCCTAGCCAGTAAAGAGAACTGGGATGCAATTATGGGGGTATAAGAAAAATAATGAGGGTAAAGGAAGAAGACTTGAGGAACATACAAGCCCGCAGGGAGAATGCGGAGTTGACGCTCGTAGAGGATGACTTACTGTAGCAATCTATTAAAGCGTTGTTATATATTTGTGTATGTATTTAGTTTTGCTTTTTAGCTGCTTATTGCACGTTTGCTTTTTATTATGTATTTATTTATTTATTAGCTATTGCTTACTATTTGTTCGTTATGCCGGTTTGTTGTTATATGCTTGTTATTATTAGTCGCTTATTTATTTGTTTTGCTTGTTGCCTATTTATTTGATGCTCGTTATACTGTATGTATTATTGCGCTTATTTATTTATTTATTTACTTATGTTAATGACCTAACTATTAGTAGTGGAATAGAAATTGTAGATAGCTAGAACGGTAACCGTCAGCTCTTCGGTTTTGATGTTAAGCCTGTTACAGGTGGTTCCAAAACCGAGGGGCTGAGGAGGAGGGAGGTGGGTTAAAAAAAAAAAAAAAAAAAAGGTTAGGTTAGGTTAGGTTAGGTTACGTTAGGTTAGGTTAGGTTAGGTTAGGTTAGGTTAGGTTAGGTTAGGTTAGGTTAGGTTAGGTTAGGTTAGGTTAGGTTAGGTTAGGTTAGGTTAGGTTAGGTTAGGTTAGGTTAGGTTAGGTTAGGTTAGGTTATGTTAGGTTAGGTTAGGTTAGGTTAGGTTAGGTTAGGTTAGGTTAGGTTAGGTTAGGTTAGGTTAGGTTAGGTTAGGTTAGGTTAGGTTAGGTTAGGTTAGGTTAGGTTAGGTTAGGTTAGGTTAGGTTAGGTTAGGTTCCCCTCCAAGGAGCTGTGAGACCTTGTCGTGGTGGAGGGGCTTGAGTAGTCGCGATGATCTGTCAAGCTACGCCGGCGGGGGTCTCGCAAGTGACCCCCGGTAGGGTTTCCCATGCCGGACAGGTTGAGAGTGAGCGATGAAAACAAAGGACAGCTCAAACCTCAGGACCTACCACCGCGAGGTGGTAGTAACGGGAACTGACGCACCCGAGGTCGATCCGAGTCACGGGCAGCTGTGCCACTAGTCCGATTAATACCGTAATCCTGGACCGCACTTCAACGACCACAGTGGAAAAGAAAAAAATGGCACCGCTGCGCATGTTGTGCGGGATCTGGGACCGGGGGGCTTGCCTTTACCGGCCGACCTGCGAGGAGACAACCTCTATAAAATAACCGAGAGAGACTCGCTAAAACCTGCGGGGCACCAGGCGCACCCGCAGAAGTTAGCCTTCCCCCCGATATGGGACCACTGTCGGGGGGCGACATTTAGTTGTTCCCAACTCGTGGGAACTCAATGGAGAGCGACCTAACAAATAAACCCAACGTGCTGGGGGGGGTAAACCCGGCACCGGGCGGGGAGGAGGGTGAAGGGACAGCACCTACTCCTCGATCGTCATCATCGGTCTGTCCCGCACAAGGTAGCCCAGGGGGGCAGGGAAGGAATCTGGAAAGGGGAGTTTCGACATCGTTGGAAACGCTAGAAACGGGAGTTGGAGGGGAGAAAATCCCAGGGAGGAGCAGAAGCAAAAGTCTGTTCCTCGAACTGAAGGAGGCGGAGCGAAGACCGGCATCTGCGCCAACGTCGCCCAATTTGTCAGTCCTGGATCTGACGTGGGACGACGAAAAAGGCAGGTCAATAAAGAGGAAGAGGAGGAGCGTAAAGACGACAGAGAGGATAAGGAAATGGACGAAGAGGACCGCCTCGCAACAACTATCAGGAGGCTTATAAGAAATGTCGAGAAAGAGGTAAGGAACCTCGCGAGAGTGGTACAGGAGAATAGCAACACGAAACGGGAGATTAAGGACATCACCCATAGCCTCAGGTCCATGACGAGTAGACTAGTCTCGGACGAAGTACAGGGAGTGCTAGGCACCATGGGGAGGAAGGGGGACCCTCAGGGCAACAAGAGGGATGTCCCGATCGACGACAAGGCGTGCCAGACGCAAACGAAGCAAGTATCGGTCGCCTGCCAGACGGACTGCACCGGAGTCATGTCTTTGCAGGTGAGGAAGGACCTCCTGGCAAATGTGAAAAACTTCGACGATTTTGCGGACATTGAGCACCTAGAATGGCCCGGAAAAATCTTCCAGCACGTGGAGAGAGTACGAGGTAGCCTGCTGGATGCCAGCAAGGATACTAATTTGGTATATCTTGAAGAGGAAGGCAGGGGGGGCATACACGGTCAGGCCAGGGAGGACCTGGGAAGAAGATTCCCAGAGCTAGAAGGCATAGGGGGGAAAATCGCCCAAATCGTAATGGCAACCAGAGTAGTGGGATCAGAAGGCACAGAGGGGGGCCGCGAGCTCCTAATAACTAAGTTGAATCCGGGAAAAAACAAGAGGGACTGGTTCGAGAGCCTGGTCCTACTTAGGGACAGCCTGAAGGATCTTCAGGGTATAAAGATGGGCTTTTATCCACCTAAGGAAGATAGCACGGGGGAGATAACGAGTAAGATGCTTGAATGCATCTTCCATGCTGGTGCTCACAAGTGCATCCTATACTTGGATGACCGCGGAGGGAAGGACAAGAACAAAGGTAGAGATAGGACCAGGACGGAGGCCGTAGTAGTCAAGCAGGGAGGAAAAGACTACTGCGAAATATTAAGAACCGTAAAAACCAGACTGACGGCGGACCCTCAGAAATCTGAAATGATTACGGGCCTAAGAAGATCAAGAGAGGGTGACTTAGTGATCACCCTTAATAAAGACTCGCAGGGAGTCGCGGAGGAGGTTCGCCAGTTACTTAAGAACGAGGAGAATCTGGAGTCGGTGGTGAGTAGGAGAGGGGGTGATCTGGTCACACTCTTTATTAAGAATATCGACCCGGTGAACTATAAAGAGGATGTGAGAGCTAAAATCGAGGAGACCCTAGAGGATAAGGGTCAACTTGCGTACGTGGGGATTTTAGGGCCTCATTTGGTGGAAACCAAACCGTATTAGCTAAAATAGAGAGGGCTGGGGCGGCTCTGTTGTTAAGCAAGAAAGGGCTGAGAATAGGGCTGAACTGGTGTTCAGTTATGAGAGGCACGAGGTCCCTAGGTGCTACAAATGCTGGGGCTATGGGCACCTAAGAAAAGACTGCAAGGAAGAGGAAGATAAAAGTAGAGCGTGTAGAAACTGTGGCGAGGAAGGCCATAAAGAGAAAGACTGCAAGGGGGATAGCTTGTGCCTTAGCTGCAAAGCTACAGGACATAAGGCTGGTACGAGCAAGTGCCCAGTCTTTAGGAGGGCGCTCCAAGGAATTAAATTAAACGCCAAAAAAAAGAGGGCTTATTGAGTTTTAGATACAAAGACAACCAAAGTACAGCCTTGTATCCTGATTGTTTGTGATATTCTTTTAGAATTAGCGTGATTGTCCCGTATACATTTATTTATTCGTTTATTTATACTATTTGTTGATTTGCTGTTGCCTGTGATACTTTATTCTAGTCATCCTTTTGTAGTATATTATATTTATTTGCCTGTTCGTTTACTTATATTACGCTTTACTTTGCCTGTGATAGTTTTTCGACCTTTATTTATTTACTTATATTTTATATATTACGTTTTGTTTGCCTGTGTTTTACATATTTATTATATATACAAATGATTAATATACTTCAGATAAATGTCGATAGAAGAAGAGCCGCACAGGAGATATTAATGAAGACGGCGGAAGAAAGTAAAGCCGACCTTATTCTGGTGAGCGAGCCCAACCTCACCATACTGAGGAAAAAGAACTGGTTTGTAGATAGGGACGAAAGGGCATGTATAATAAAGGCGTCGCGAGGGGTGCAAATCTCCAAATGGGGTAGGGGTAAAGGTTACGTGTGGGTGTTGGCTGGAGGTGTCTATATATACGCCGTATATATCTCTCCAAACGTGACGCCGGAGTTCTTCGGCGAATGGATCGGAGAGTTGGCCGCCGATATAGAGGGGAAAGGACCAAACGTTGTGGTTGGAGGGGATGTCAATGCTAAGTCCCCCATGTGGGGATCCCAACGGGAGGACAGGAAGGGCGGAATACTCGCAGAGTGGTTAGCCAGCGCCGGGATGACGGTCCTAAATCATGGTGGGAAACCTACATTCGAAAGGGATGGGTCAGGTTCCCATATAGATGTGACACTGGCCAAGGAAGAGGTGTCGAGGAAGGTGTTGGAATGGAGGGTGCTGGATGAGGAAACCCTTAGCCTGCATCGCTACATAAGCTTCCGTCTGAATACAGGTAGACTCCCCAATAGGACCAAGTGGAGGAAGGTGGAATCGACAATAGGAAGCTGGTAGAATTGTTCGAATCCGAAATGGCATTCGCAGAGGGTGTCACGACGAAGAGATATATATGAGCGCCTTGGAAAGATAAACAAGAAAGCCACCTTGAGGATAAGAACAGATGCAAAGGAAACGAACCCTTTTGGTGGACGGCCGAAATCGCCGACAAAAGGAGCCGCACGCTGCAAGCCAGGAGAAGGCTGACCAGGGCAAGAGCGCGGGGATGGCTGAGGGAGCAGGTTTCGAGCTCCTAAAGGCCGAATACAGGGCGGCAAAAGAGACTTAAAGCAATCCATCCAAAAGGAGAAAGACAGTAAATGGAAGGAGCTCTGCAAAAGGTGGAGGAGGATATCTGGGGGACGGATATAACATTATGAAGAACACGTTGAAGTTAAAGGCCCCACCTATAGAAATGGAGGAGGGAAGGAAGGTAGAGATAGCCCGTACACTTTTCCCGGAAGGCAGAGAGGTAGATGCCGGTAATGAGGGCGATGAGAGGGTTCCGCAGAGGAGCTTCACAATGGAAGATCTGGAGGCAGCGGAACGAATGAAGGCAAGGAAAGCACCTGGACCTGATCAGATTCCTCCTGAGGTCATAAAGACTCTGGTAAAGAAAAAGGGAGAGTGTGTCCTAGAACTGTTAAATTACGTCTTCAACCAGAGAAGATTTCCAAGCCGGTGGAAGAAGGCTAATTTAGTACTCATACCTAAGCCAGGTAGGGATCTAGAAAGTCCGGGTGCATACCGGCCTATATGCCTTCTGGACACAATGGGAAAGCTGTACGAGGCTCTCCTATTGCAGAGATTGGAAGAAGAGATCGAGAGAACGGGGCAGCTGAGCGAAAGGCAATACGGCTTCCGGAGAGGGAAATCTACCATCGGGGCCGTAGAAGAAGCTATCCAAACAATTAAAAGTGCGGGGCAAGCGGCGTGGTGCGCTCTAATCCTGTTGGATATAAAAAATGCCTTCAATGCTGCGAGCTGGAGACATATAATGGGTAGCCTGAGAGAAAGGAATATAGCGTCATTTCTGATGGAAATCGTGCGTGACTACCTGAGGACAGGAGTTTAAAGGTTACAAAGAATCATATGGAACAACTGAGCGCCGGTGTTCCACAGGGATCGGTGCTGGGGCCTACGCTCTGGAACCTCCTGTTCGATGGCGTTCTGAGGGTGGAGGTTCCAGAGGGTGTGAAGATGGTGGCATACGCCGATGACCTGGCTCTGGTGGTCACGTGCGATTCACAAAAGAGATGATGACAAAGGCAAATGAGACTCTCGCTGCGATAAACGGATGGATGACCGCACACGATCTCACGCTCGCAGCGGACAAAACGGAGGCCCTGGTGGTAGCGGGAATGCGGAGGCTCAGGGAAGTCAAGTTTAGTTTGGGAAATCAGGAAATAATACCTCAAAAAGAGGTAAAATACTTAGGCGTTACAATAGACAGGCACCTAGTGTTCGGGGCCCATATCCAGAAGGCGTGCGATAAGGCCGAAAGGACGCACGCGGCCTTAAGCAGACTGATGCCGAACGTGGGAGGACCGACGGCGGAGAAAAGAAGACTTTTGGCGGGGTAACCTCGTCTGTGCTTTATGCGGCCCCTATTTGGGCAGGAGGTTTAAGAGTCCAAAGGCATGGTCAAAGACTGGCGTCGGTCCAAAGAAAGATCGCCTTGAGAGTGGCGTCGGCATACAGGACGGCATCTACAGAGGCGATATCAGTGGTTGCCGGAATAATACCGCTACACCTGATGGCTGAGGAAAGGCGCAGGATGTATGCGGAGAGAGTGGAGAGGGCAGACAGGGAAAGGAGGCAACGAGAAATCAGAGTAGAGACGTTGGACAGGTGGCAGAGGGAGTGGGATGGGTCCACTAAAGGAAGGTGGACGTATGCCTAATAAGAGACCTGAAACAATGGCACAATAGAAGTTTTGGTCAGGTGGACTATTTTATCACCCAATTTCTAACGGGACATGGAAGTTTCATGGTTTATCTTAAAAGAATAAACAAGGTGGAGTCAGACATTTGCTTATACTGTGCGGAGAGGGATGACCCCAGACATGTGTTAGTGACGTGCCCCAGATTTGTTAGGCAGAGGCAGGCAATGGAGTGTGGGGACTTAACCGAAGAAAGCATCATAGGAAAGGCCCTAGCCAGTAAAGAGAACTGGGATGCAATTATGGGGGTATAAGAAAAATAATGAGGGTAAAGGAAGAAGACTTGAGGAACATACAAGCCCGCAGGAGAATGCGGAGTTGACGCTCGTAGAGGATGACTTACTGTAGCAATCTATTAAAGCGTTGTTATATATTTGTGTATGTATTTAGTTTTGCTTTTTAGCTGCTTATTGCACGTTTGCTTTTTATTATGTATTTATTTATTTATTAGCTATTGCTTACTATTTGTTCGTTATGCCGGTTTGTTGTTATATGCTTGTTATTATTAGTCGCTTATTTATTTGTTTTGCTTGTTGCCTATTTATTTGATGCTCGTTATACTGTATGTATTATTGCGCTTATTTATTTATTTATTTACTTATGTTAATGACCTAACTATTAGTAGTGGAATAGAAATTGTAGATAGCTAGAACTGTAACCGTCAGCTCTTCGGTTTTGATGTTAAACCTGTTACAGGTGGTTCCAAAACCGAGGGGCTGAGGAGGAGGGAGGTGGGATAAAAAAAAAAAAAAAAAAGGTTAGGTTAGGTTAGGTTAGGTTAGGTTAGGTTAGGTTAGGTTAGGTTAGGTTAGGTTAGGTTAGGTTAGGTTAGGTTAGGTTAGGTTAGGTTAGGTTAGGTTAGGTTAGGTTAGGTTAGGTTGGTTAGGTTAGGTTAGGTTAGGTTAGGTTAGGTTAGGTTAGGTTAGGTTAGGTTAGGTTAGGTTAGGTTAGGTTAGGTTAGGTTAGGTTAGGTTAGGTTAGGTTAGGTTAGGTTAGGTTAGGTTAGGTTAGGTTAGGTTAGGTTAGGTTAGGTTAGGTTAGGTTAGGTTAGGTTAGGTTAGGTTAGGTTAGGTTAGGTTAGGTTAGGTTAGGTTAGGTTCCCCTCCAAGGAGCTGTGAGACCTTGTCGTGGTGGAGGGGCTTGAGTAGTCGCGATGATCTCTCAGGCTATGCCGGCGGGGGTCTAGCAAGCGACCCCCGGCAGGGTTTCCTGCCGGACAGGTTGAGAGTGAGCGATGAAAACAAAGGACAGCTCAAACCTCAGGACCTACCACCGCGAGGTGGTAGTAACGGGAACTGACGCACCCGAGGTTGATCTGAGTCACGGGCAGCTGTGCCACTAGCCCGGTTAACACCGTAACCCCGGACCGCACTTCAACGACCACAGTGGAAAAGAAAAAAATGGCACCGCTGCGCATGTTGTGCGGGATCTGGGACCGGGGGGCTTGCCTTTACCGGCCGTCCTGCGAGGAGACAACCTCTATAAAATAACCGAGAGAGACTCGCTAAAACCTGCGGGGCACCAGGCGCACCCCGCAGAAGATAGCCTTCCCCCCGATATGGGACCACTGTCGGGGGGCGACATTTAGTTGTTCCCAACTCGTGGGAACTCAATGGAGAGCGACCTAACAAATAAACCCAACGTGCTGGGGGGGGTAAACCCGGCACCGGGCGGGGAGGAGGGTGAAGGGACAGCACCTACTCCTCGATCGTCATCATCGGTCTGTCCCGCACAAGGTAGCCCAGGGGGGCAGGGAAGGAATCTGGCAAGGGGAGTTTCGACATCGTTGGAAACGCTAGAAACGGGTGTTGGAGGGGAGAAAATCGCAGGGAGGAGCAGAAGCAAAAGTCTGTTCCTCGAACTGAAGGAGGCGGAGCGAAGACCGGCGTCTGCGCCAACGTCGCCCAATTTGTCAGTCCTAGATCTGACGTGGGACGACGAAAAAGGCAGGTCAATAAAGAGGAAGAGGGAAGAACGTAAAGACGACAGAGAGGATAAGGAAATGGACGAAGAGGACCGCCTCGCAACAACTATCAGGAGGCTTATAAGAAATGTCGAGAAAGAGGTAAGGAACCTCGCGAGAGTGGTCCAGGAGAATAGCAACACAAAACGGGAGATCAAGGACATCACCCATAGTCTCAGGTCCATGACGAGTAGACTGGTCTCGGACGAAGTACAGGGAGTGCTAGGCACCATGGGAAGAAAGGGGGACCCTCAGGGCAACAAGAGGGATGTCCCGATCGACGACAAGGCGTGCCAGACGCAAACGAAGCAAGTATCGGTCGCCTGCCAGACGGACTGTACTGGAGCCATGTCCTTGCAGGTGAGGAAGGATCTCCTGGCAAATGTGAAAAACTTCGACGATTTTGCGGATATTGAACATCTAGAATGGCCCGGAAAAATCTTCCAGCACGTGGAGAGAGTACGAGGTAGCCTGCTGGATGCCAGCAAGGATACTAATTTGGTATATCTTGAAGAGGAAGGCAGGGGGGGCATACACGGTCAGGCCAGGGAGGACCTGGGAAGAAGATTCCCAGAGCTAGAAGGCATAGGGGGAAAATCGCCCAAATCGTAATGGCAACCAGAGTAGTGGGATCAGAAGGCACAGAGGGGGCCGCGAGCTCCTAATAACTAAGTTGAATCCGGGAAAAACAAGAGGGACTGGTTCGAGAGCCTGGTCCTACTTAGGGACAGCCTGAAGGACCTTCAGGGTATAAAGATGGGCTTTTATCCACCTAAGGAAGATAGCACGGGGGAGATAACGAGTAAGATGCTTGAATGCATCTTCCATGCTGGTGCTCACAAGTGCATCCTATACTTGGATGACCGCGGAGGGAAGGACAAGAACAAAGGTAGAGATAGGACCAGGACGGAGGCCGTAGTAGTCAAGCAGGGAGGAAAAGACTACTGCGAAATATTAAGAACCGTAAAAACCAGACTGACGGCGGACCCTCAGAAATCTGAAATGATTACGGGCCTAAGAAGATCAAGAGAGGGTGACTTAGTGATCACCCTTAATAAAGACTCGCAGGGAGTCGCGGAGGAGGTTCGCCAGTTACTTAAGAACGAGGAGAATCTGGAGTCGGTGGTGAGTAGGAGAGGGTGATCTGGTCACCCTCTTTATTAAGAATATCGACCCGGTGACCTCTAAAGAGGAGGTGAGAGCTAAAATCGAGGAGACCCTAGAGGATAAGGGTCAACTTGCGTACGTGGGTATTTTAGGGCCTCATTTGGTGGAAACCAAACCGTATTAGCTAAAATAGAGAGGGCTGGGGCGGCTCTGTTGTTAAGCAAGAAAGGGCTGAGAATAGGGCTGAACTGGTGTTCAGTTATGGAGAGGCACGAGGTCCCTAGGTGCTACAAATGCTGGGGCTATGGGCACCTAAGAAAAGACTGCAAGGAAGAGGAAGATAAAAGTAGAGCGTGTAGAAACTGTGGCGAGGAAGGTCATAAAGAGAAAGACTGCAAGGGGGATAGCCTGTGCCTTAGCTGCAAAGCTACAGGACATAAGGCGGGTACGAGCAAGTGCCCAGTCTTTAGGAGGGCGCTCCAAGGAATTAAATTAAACGCCAAAAAAAAGAGGGCTTATTGAGTTTTAGATACAAAGACAACCAAAGTACAGCCTTGTATCCTGATTGTTTGTGATATTCTTTTAGAATTAGCGTGATTGTCCCGTATACATTTATTTATTCGTTTATTTATACTATTTGTTGATTTGCTGTTGCCTGTGATACTTTATTCTAGTCATCCTATTGTAGTATATTATATTTATTTGCCTGTTCGTTTACTTATATTACGCTTTACTTTGCCTGTGATAGTTTTTCGACCTTTATTTATTTACTTATATTTTATATATTACGTTTTGTTTGCCTGTGTTTTACATATTTATTATATATACAAATGATTAATATACTTCAGATAAATGTCGATAGAAGAAGAGCCGCACAGGAGATATTAATGAAGACGGCGGAAGAAAGTAAAGCCGACCTTATTCTGGTGAGCGAGCCCAACCTCACCATACTGAGGAAAAAGAACTGGTTTGTAGATAGGGACGAAAGGGCATGTATAATAAAGGCGTCGCGAGGGGTGCAAATCTCCAAATGGGGTAGGGGTAAAGGTTACGTGTGGGTGTTGGCTGGAGGTGTCTATATATACGCCGTATATCTCTCCAAACGTGACGCCGGAGTTCTTCGGCGAATGGATCGGAGAGTTGGCCGCCGATATAGAGGGGAAAGGACCAAACGTTGTGGTTGGAGGGGATGTCAATGCTAAGTCCCCCATGTGGGGATCCCAACGGGAGGACAGGAAGGGCGGAATACTCGCAGAGTGGTTAGCCAGCGCCGGGATGACGGTCCTAAATCATGGTGGGAAACCTACATTCGAAAGGGATGGGTCAGGTTCCCATATAGACGTGACACTGGCCAAGGAAGAGGTGTCGAGGAAGGTGTTGGAATGGAGGGTGCTGGATGAGGAAACCCTTAGCCTGCATCGCTACATAAGCTTCCGTCTGAATACAGGTAGACTCCCCAATAGGACCAAGTGGAGGAAGGGTGGAATCGACAATAGGAAGCTGGTAGAATTGTTCGAATCCGAAATGGCATTCGCAGGGGGGTGTCACGACGAAGAGATATATATGAGCGCCTTGGAAAAGATAAACAAGAAAGCCACCTTGAGGATAAGAACAGATGCAAAGGAAACGAACCCTTTTGGTGGACGGCCGAAATCGCCGACAAAGGAGCCGCACGCTGCAAGCCAGGAGAAGGCTGACCAGGGCAAGAGCGCGGGGATGGCTGAGGGAGCAGGTTTCGAGCTCCTAAAGGCCGAATACAGGGCGGCAAAAGAGACTTAAAGCAATCCATCCAAAAGGAGAAAGACAGTAAATGGAAGGAGCTCTGCAAAAGGTGGAGGAGGATATCTGGGGGACGGATATAACATTATGAAGAACACGTTGAAGTTAAAGGCCCCACCTATAGAAATGGAGGAGGGAAGGAAGGTAGAGATAGCCCGTACACTTTTCCCGGAAGGCAGAGAGGTAGATGCCGGTAATGAGGGCGATGAGAGGGTTCCGCAGAGGAGCTTCACAATGGAAGATCTGGAGGCAGCGGCGGAACGAATGAAGGCAAGGAAAGCACCTGGACCTGATCAGATTCCTCCTGAGGTCATAAAGACTCTGGTAAAGAAAAAGGGAGAGTGTGTCCTAGAACTGTTAAATTACGTCTTCAACCAGAGAAGATTTCCAAGCCGGTGGAAGAAGGCTAATTTAGTACTCATACCTAAGCCAGGTAGGGATCTAGAAAGTCCGGGTGCATACCGGCCTATATGCCTTCTGGACACAATGGGAAAGCTGTATGAGGCTCTCCTATTGCAGAGATTGGAAGAAGAGATCGAGAGAACGGGGCAGCTGAGCGAACGGCAATACGGCTTCCGGAGAGGAAATCTACCATCGGGGCCGTAGAAGAAGCTATCCAAACAATTAAAAGTGCGGGGCAAGCGGCGTGGTGCGCTCTAATCTTGTTGGATATTAAAAATGCCTTTAATGCTGCGAGCTGGAGACATATAATGGGTAGCCTGAGAGAAAGGAATATAGCGTCATTTCTGATGGAAATCGTGCGTGACTACCTGAGGGACAGGAGTCTAAAGGTTACCAAGAATTATACGGAACAACTGAGCGCCGGTGTTCCACAGGGATCGGTGCTGGGGCCTACGCTCTGGAACCTCCTGTTCGATGGCGTTCTGAGGGTGGAGGTTCCAGAGGGTGTGAAGATGGTGGCATACGCCGATGACCTGGCTCTGGTGGTCACGTGCGATTCACAAAAAGAGATGATGACAAAGGCAAATGAGACTCTCGCTGCGATAAACGGATGGATGATCGCACACGATCTCACGCTCGCAGCGGACAAAACGGAGGCCCTGGTGGTAGCGGGAATGCGGAGGCTCAGGGAAGTCAAGTTTAGTTTGGGAAATCAGGAAATAATACCTCAAAAAGAGGTGAAATACTTAGGCGTTACAATAGACAGGCACCTAGTGTTCGGGGCCCATATTCAGAAGGCGTGCGATAAGGCCGAAAGGACGCACGCGGCCTTAAGCAGACTGATGCCGAACGTGGGAGGACCGACGGCGGAGAAAAGAAGACTTTTGGCGGGGGTCATAACCTCGTCCGTACTTTATGCGGCCCCTATTTGGGCAGGAGGTTTAAGAGTCCAAAGGCATGGTCAAAGACTGGCGTCGGTCCAAAGAAAGATCGCCTTGAGTGGCGTCGGCATACAGGACGGCATCTACAGAGGCGATATCAGTGGTCGCCGGAATAATACCGCTACACCTGATGGCCGAGGAAAGGCGCAGGATGTATGCTGAGAGAGTGGAGAGGGCAGACAGGGAAAGGAGGCAACGTGAAATCAGAGTAGAGACGTTGGACAGGTGGCAGAGGGAATGGGATGGGTCCACTAAAGGAAGGTGGACGTATGCCCTAATAAGAGACCTGAAACAATGGCACAATAGAAGTTTTGGTCAGGTGGACTATTTTATCACCCAATTTCTAACGGGACACGGAAGTTTCATGGTTTATCTTAAAAGAATAAACAAGGTGGAGTCAGATATTTGCTTATACTGTGCGGAAAGGGATGACCCCAGACATGTGCTGACGTGCCCCAGATTTGGTAGGCAGAGGCAGGAAATGGAGGCACAAGTGGGGACCTAGCCGAAGAAAGCATCATAGGAAAGGCCCTAGCCAGTAAAGAGAACTGGGATGCAATTATGGGGGGTATAAGGAAAATAATGAGGGTAAAGGAAGAAGACTTGAGGAACATACAAGCCCGCAGGGAGAATGCGGAGTTGACGCTCGTAGAGGATGACTTACTGTAGCAATCTATTAAAGCGTTGTTATATATTTGTGTATGTATTTAGTTTTGCTTTTTAGCTACTTATTGCACGTTTGCTTTTTATTATTTATTTATTTATTTATTAGCTATTGCTTATTATTGTTCGTTATGCCGGTTTTGTTGTTGTATGATTTGTTATTAGTAGTCGCTTATTTATTTGTTTGCTTTTTACCTATTTATTAGATGCCCGTTATACTGTAGGTATTATTGCACTTATTTATTTATTTATTTAATTATGTTAATGACCTAACTATTAGTAGTAGTGGAATAGGAATTGTAGATAGCTAGAACGGTAACCGTCAGCTCTTCGGTTTTGATGTAAAGCCTGTTACAGGTGGTTCCGAAACCGAGGGGCTGAGGAGGAGGGAGGAGGGTTAAAAAAAAAAAAAAAAAAAGGTTAGGTTAGGTTAGGTTAGGTTAGGTTAGGTTAGGTTAGGTTAGGTTAGGTTAGGTTAGGTTAGGTTAGGTTAGGTTAGGTTAGGTTAGGTTAGGTTAGGTTAGGTTAGGTTAGGTTAGGTTAGGTTAGGTTAGGTTAGGTTAGGTTAGGTTCCCCTCCAAGGAGCTGTGAGACCTTGTCGTGGTGGAGGGGCTTGAGTAGTCGCGATGATCTGTCAAGCTACGCCGGCGGGGGTCTCGCAAGTGACCCCCGGTAGGGTTTCCCATGCCGGACAGGTTGAGAGTGAGCGATGAAAACAAAGGACAGCTCAAACCTCAGGACCTACCACCGCGAGGTGGTAGTAACGGGAACTGACGCACCCGAGGTCGATCCGAGTCACGGGCAGCTGTGCCACTAGTCCGATTAATACCGTAATCCTGGACCGCACTTCAACGACCACAGTGGAAAAAAAAAATGGCACCGCTGCGCATGTTGTGTGGGATCCGGGACCGGGGGGCTTGCCTTTACCGGCCGGCCTGCGAGGAGACAACCTCTATAAAATAACCGAGAGACTCGCTAAAACCTGCGGGGCACCAGGCGCACCCCTCAGAAGTTAGCCTTCCCCCCGATATGGGACCACTGTCGGGGGGTGACATTTAGTTGTTCCCGTACTCGTGGGATTCAAATGATGGAGCCACAGAAGAATAACCCCAAAGTGCAGGGGGGGGTAACCCCAGCACCGGCCGGGGAGGAGGGTGAAGGGCAGCACCCACTCCTCGATCGTTACTATACGTCTGCTCCAAGAAAGCCCAGGGGGGCAAGGAAGTAAGAAAATAGAACAGATAGAATTGGAGAAAGGAGGAGAGAGACCTGATCACGGGAGAGAGGAAGTGATCCCGGAAATAACTGGCGAAAGGGGCAGCTTCATGAGCAGGCATAAAATTGGTAGATCACCACCGCAGAGAAGAGGGTCCTGCCCGGAGACGGGCATAGGGGTTGGAGACAGAAACAGGGAAAGGCCAACACGAGAAGAAGAAGATGAGAGAAAGGCCAAGAGGAGAGAAGACAGAATGAGTCTGGGAGGCCTGCCTCAAGCCATCACCGCAGGATGGATATGCGGGATAATAAGGAAATTAGACACAGACAGTCAATCGCTGTCGTTATTAGCGAAAGAAAAAAACACCAAAAGAGAAATTAAGGAGATCGCGGTATCCCTGAGATCTCTTATGAGACAGCTGACTGCCGGGGATGTGCAGGAGACGCTGAAAATAGTAGACGAGGGCCGCCAGCAAAAGGAGGACATTGCGAGACTGACGGAGGAAAACGAGGATCTACGGGGAAGGATTACGCGTATCGAAAATGAAATGGAGACTTTAAGAGACAGATCTCGGAACAGCGAGGGGCTCACAATGAGTGAGGACTTGCTGGACGGAGTAAGGGGTTATGAAGATATAATGAAATTCAAAGACCGAACATGGCCGGAAGAACTCTTCAGGGCGACCTCTATGAGTCCCGGCTCTCCCCTTGGGGAGGGCAGCGACACAGACCTGGTCGTTTTAATGGAGGAGGGAGGGGACACATCCACTAATGATGGGATGAAGAATGCCATGCTGGCCAGGTTCCCAGAAGTTGCTGACCTCGAAGGTAAAGTGGCCACTATGTCAATCAAAACAAAGTTTGAAACGAATGTAGGTGGGGCAGAAAAGACCAGGTTCGTACACAGAGTGGAAGTGCTGAGTACCAGAGAATGGTACGATGCTATGGTTGAGCTTAAAGCCCGCATGATTCGGCGTAACAGGGGGAAACTGGCGGTATATCCACCGGCGGCTGATAGGACTGGGCAAGTCACCCGAAGATTTGCGGAAATGGTGTTCAGAGATTCGGAGATTAAATGCGTAATATACGTTAAAAATAGAGAAAGAGTTCCTGCCATAGGTAAAACGAGAACGAAAACGACAGAAGCAGTTCTGATAAAGAACGTAGGCAGATCATATGCAGAACTGCTAAATGACGTAAAACAAAAGGTGGCAATAAACCCTGAGGTGGCCAAGGGAATACGAACCGTAAGGCACACCAAAGAAGGGAACATGTTGATTGTGGTTGACAAGCAGCATGAAATAATGGAAAACTTAAAGAGAGAATTAAAAGATGTGGTGGATGAGAACAGAATGGAGGAGGTTGGAAGGAGAAGAGGAAGAGCCATGGTGATCAAGGATATTGACGAGCTAACAACCAGGAGGAGGTGGCAGCGGCCGTAGCAGGGGCCGCGGGGGTCAATATGGAAGCGTGCGTAGTGGGGGAATTTCGACCCTATTTCGGAGGAAATAGGGCAGTTACGGTAACTGTCCCCGCGGATAAAGCAGACCCTTTGGTAAAGGCCGGGAAAATTAAAATTGGCCTAAACTTGTGCCTTATAACTGAGAGATTGCAGGTGCAGCAGTGTTACCGATGTTGGAGTTACGACCACCTGCGAAAAGACTGCAAAGGTGAGGATCTCAGCACGAAGTGCCGAAAATGCGGAAGCGAGGGCCATATAGCAAGGAACTGCACAGAGGGCCTTCGCTGCTTAAACTGTAAAGAGGAAGGACACGCCGCAGGATCTGGGAAATGCCCAGAATTCCGTAAGGCCTTGGCCAGAACACGCCGGAAGGCAAAAGAGAGAAGGGGTTTTAACACAGGGTCTTTTGCATCCTGATTGATCTGTGATATTAGACTGTGATATTTTCATAGTATTAGCGTGATTGTCCCGTATACATTTATTTATTCGTTTTATTTATACTATTTGTTGATTTGCTGTTGCCTGTGATACTTTATTCTAGTCATCTTTTTGTATTATATTATATTTATTTGCCTGTTCGTTTACTTATATTACGCTTTACTTTGCCTGTGATAGTCTTTCGACCTTTATTTACTTACTTATATTTTATATATTACGTTTTGTTTGCCTGTGTTTTACATATTTATTATATATACAAATGATAAATATACTTCAGATAAATGTCGATAGAAGAAGAGCCGCACAAGAAATATTAATGAAGACGGCGGAAGAAAGTAAAGCCGACCTTATTCTGGTGAGCGAGCCCAACCTCACCATACTGAGGAAAAAGAATTGGTTTGTAGATAGGGACGAAAGGGCATGTATAATAAAGGCGTCGCGAGGGGTGCAAATCTCCAAATGGGGTAGGGGTAAAGGTTACGTGTGGGTGTTGGCTGGAGGTGTTTATATATACGCCGTATATATCTCTCCAAACGTGACGCCGGAGTTTTTCGGCGAATGGATCGGAGAGTTGGCCGCCGATATAGAGGGGAAAGGACCAAACGTCGTGGTTGGAGGGGATGTCAATGCTAAGTCCCCCATGTGGGGATCCCAACGGGAGGACAGGAAGGGCGGAATACTCGCAGAGTGGATAGCCAGCGCCGGGATGACGGTCCTAAATCATGGCGGGAAACCCACCTTCGAAAGGGATGGGTCAGGTTCCCATATAGACGTGACACTGGCCAAGGAAGAGGTGTCGAGGAAGGTGTTGGAATGGAGGGTGCTGGACGAGGAAACCCTTAGCCTGCATCGCTATATAAGCTTCCGTTTGAATGCAGGTAGACTCCCCAATAGGACCAAGTGGAGGAAGGGTGGAATCGACAATAGGAAGCTGGTAGAATTGTTCGAATCCGAAATGGCATTCGCAGGGGGGTGTCACGACGAAGAGATATATATGAGCGCCTTGGAAAAGATAAACAAGAAAGCCACCTTGAGGATAAGAACAGATGCAAAAGGAAACGAACCCTTTTGGTGGACGGCCGAAATCGCCGACAAAAGGAGCCGCACGCTGCAAGCCAGGAGAAGGCTGACCAGGGCAAGAGCGCGGGGGATGGCTGAGGGAGCAGGTTTCGAGCTCCTAAAGGCCGAATACAGGGCGGCAAAAAGAGACTTAAAGCAATCCATCCAAAAGGAGAAAGACAGTAAATGGAAGGAGCTCTGCAAAAAGGTGGAGGAGGATATCTGGGGGGATGGATATAACATTATGAAAAACACGTTGAAGTTAAAGGCCCCACCTATAGAAATGGAGGAGGGAAGGAAGATGGAGATAGCCCGTACACTTTTCCCGGAAGGCAGAGAGGTAGATGCCGGTAATGAGGGCGATGAAAGGGTTCCGCAGAGGAGCTTCACAATGGAAGATCTGGAGGCAGCGGCGGAACGAATGAAGGCAAGGAAAGCACCTGGACCTGATCAGATTCCTCCTGAGGTCATAAAGACTCTGGTAAAGAAAAAGGGGGAGTGCGTCCTAGAACTGTTAAATTACGTCTTCAACCAGAGAAGATTTCCAAGCCGGTGGAAGAAGGCTAACTTAGTACTCATACCTAAGCCAGGTAGGGATCTAGAAAGTCCGGGTGCATACCGGCCTATATGTCTTCTGGACACAATGGGAAAGCTGTACGAGGCCCTCCTATTGCAGATATTGGAAGAGGAGATCGAGAGAACGGGGCAGCTGAGTGAACGGCAATACGGCTTCCGGAGAGGGAAATCTACCATCGGGGCCGTAGAAGAAGCCGTCAGAACAATTAAAAGTGCGGGGCAAGCGGCGTGGTGCGCTCTAATCCTGCTGGATATCAAAAATGCCTTCAATGCTGCGAGCTGGAGACATATAATGGGTAGCCTGAGAGAAAGGAATATAGCGTCATTTCTGATGGAAATCGTGCGTGACTACCTGAGGGACAGGAGTCTAAAGGTTACCAAGAATTATACGGAACAATTGAGCGCCGGTGTTCCACAGGATCGGTTCTGGGGCCTACGCTCTGGAACCTCCTGTTCGATGGCGTTCTGAGGTGGAGGTGCCAGAGGGTGTCAAGATGGTGGCATACGCCGACGACCTGGCTCTGGTGGTCACGTGCGATTCACCAAAAGAGATGATGACAAAGGCAAATGAGGCTCTCGCTGCGATAAACGGATGGATGACCGCACACGATCTCACGCTCGCAGCGGACAAAACGGAGGCCCTGGTGGTAGCGGGAATGCGGAGGCTCAGGGAAGTCAAGTTTAGTTTGGGAGATAAGGAAATAATACCGCAAAAAGAGGTAAAATACTTGGGCGTGACCATAGATAGGCACCTAGTGTTCGGGGCCCATATTCAGAAGGCGTGCGATAAGGCCGAAAGGACGCACGCGGCCTTAAGCAGACTGATGCCGAACGTGGGAGGACCGACGGCGGAGAAAAGAAGACTTTTGGCGGGGGTCATAACCTCGTCTGTGCTTTATGCGGCCCCTATTTGGACAGGAGGTTTAAGAGTCCAAAGACATGGTCAAAGACTGGCGTCGGTCCAAAGAAAGATCGCCTTGAGAGTGGCGTCGGCATACAGGACGGCATCTACAGAGGCGATATCAGTGGTCGCCGGAATAATACCGCTACACCTGATGGCTGAGGAAAGGCGCAGGATGTATGTTGAGAGAGTGGAGAGGGCAGACATGGAAAGGAGGCAACGTGAAATCAGTGTAGAGACGTTGGACAGGTGGCAGAGGAGTGGGATGGGTCCACTAAAGGAAGGTGGACGTATGCCCTAATAAGAGACCTGAAACAATGGCACAATAGAAGTTTTGGTCAGGTGGACTATTTTATCACCCAATTTCTAACGGGACATGGAAGTTTCATGGTTTATCTTAAAAGAATAAACAAGGTGGAGTCAGACATTTGCTTATACTGTGCGGAGAGGGATGACCCCAGACATGTGTTAGTGACGTGCCCCAGATTTGTTAGGCAGAGGCAGGCAATGGAGGTACAAGTGGGGGACTTAACTGAAGAAAGCATCATAGGAAAGGCCCTAGCCAGTAAAGAGAACTGGGATGCAATTATGGGGGGTATAAGAAAAATAATGAGGGTAAAGGAAGAAGACTTGAGGAACATACAAGCCCGCAGGGAGAATGCGGAGTTGACGCTCGTAGAGGATGACTTACTGTAGCAATCTATTAAAGCGTTGTTATATATTTGTGTATGTATTTAGTTTTGCTTTTTAGCTGCTTATTGCACGTTTGCTTTTTATTATTTATTTATTTGTTTATTAGCTATTGCTTATTATTTGTTCGTTATGCCGGTTTGTTGTTATATGCTTGTTATTATTAGTCGCTTATTTATTTGTTTTGCTTGTTGCCTATTTATTTGATGCTCGTTATACTGTATGTATTATTGCGCTTATTTATTTATTTACTTATGTTAATGACCTAACTATTATTAGTAGTGGAATAGGAATTGTAGATAGCTAGAACGGTAACCGTCAGCTCTTCGGTTTTGATGTTAAGCCTGTTACAGGTGGTTCCGAAACCGAGGGGCTGAGGAGGAGGGAGGTGGGTTAAAAAAAAAAGGTTAGGTTAGGTTAGGTTAGGTTGGCTGGAGGTGTCTATATATACGCCGTATATATCTCTCCAAACGTGACGCCGGAGTTCTTCGGCGAATGGATCGGAGAGTTGGCCGCCGATATAGAGGGGAAAGGACCAAACGTCGTGGTTGGAGGGGATGTCAATGCTAAGTCCCCCATGTGGGGATCCCAACGGGAGGACAGGAAGGGCGGAATACTCGCCGAGTGGTTAGCCAGCGCCGGGATGACGGTCCTAAATCATGGCGGGAAACCTACATTCGAAAGGGATGGGTCAGGTTCCCATATAGACGTGACACTGGCCAAGGAAGAGGTGTCGAGGAAGGTGTTGGAATGGAGGGTGCTGGATGAGGAAACCCTTAGCCTGCATCGCTACATAAGCTTCCGTCTGAATACAGGTAGACTCCCCAATAGGACCAAGTGGAGGAAGGGTGGAATCGACAATAGGAAGCTGGTAGAATTGTTCGAATCCGAAATGGCATTCGCAGGGGTGTCACGACGAAGAGATATATATGAGCGCCTTGGAAAAGATAAACAAGAAAGCCACCTTGAGGATAAGAACAGATGCAAAGGAAACGAACCCTTTTGGTGGACGGCCGAAATCGCCGACAAAAGGAGCCGCACGCTGCAAGCCAGGAGAAGGCTGACCAGGGCAAGAGCGCGGGGGATGGCTGAGGGAGCAGGTTTCGAGCTCCTAAAGGCCGAATACAGGGCGGCAAAAAGAGACTTAAAGCAATCCATCCAAAAGGAGAAAGACAGTAAATGGAAGGAGCTCTGCAAAAAGGTGGAGGAGGATATCTGGGGGGACGGATATAACATTATGAAGAACACGTTGAAGTTAAAGGCCCCACCTATAGAAATGGAGGAGGGAAGGAAGGTAGAGATAGCCCGTACACTTTTCCCGGAAGGCAGAGAGGTAGATGCCGGTAATGAGGGCGATGAGAGGGTTCCGCAGAGGAGCTTCACAATGGAAGATCTGGAGGCAGCGGCGGAACGAATGAAGGCAAGGAAAGCACCTGGACCTGATCAGATTCCTCCTGAGGTCATAAAGACTCTGGTAAAGAAAAAGGGAGAGTGTGTCCTAGAACTGTTAAATTACGTCTTCAACCAGAGAAGATTTCCAAGCCGGTGGAAGAAGGCTAATTTAGTACTCATACCTAAGCCAGGTAGGGATCTAGAAAGTCCGGGTGCATACCGGCCTATATGCCTTCTGGACACAATGGGAAAGCTGTACGAGGCTCTCCTATTGCAGAGATTGGAAGAAGAGATCGAGAGAACGGGGCAGCTGAGCGAACGGCAATACGGCTTCCGGAGAGGGAAATCTACCATCGGGGCCGTAGAAGAAGCTATCCAAACAATTAAAAGTGCGGGGCAAGCGGCGTGGTGCGCTCTAATCTTGTTGGATATTAAAAATGCCTTTAATGCTGCGAGCTGGAGACATATAATGGGTAGCCTGAGAGAAAGGAATATAGCGTCATTTCTGATGGAAATCGTGCGTGACTACCTGAGGAACAGGAGTCTAAAGGTTACTAAGAATTATACGGAACAACTGAGCGCCGGTGTTCCACAGGGATCGGTGCTGGGGCCTACGCTCTGGAACCTCCTGTTCGATGGCGTTCTGAGGGTGGAGGTTCCAGAGGGTGTGAAGATGGTGGCATACGCCGATGACCTGGCTCTGGTGGTCACGTGCGATTCACAAAAAGAGATGATGACAAAGGCAAATGAGACTCTCGCTGCGATAAACGGATGGATGATCGCACACGATCTCACGCTCGCAGCGGACAAAACGGAGGCCCTGGTGGTAGCGGGAATGCGGAGGCTCAGGAAGTCAAGTTTAGTTTGGGAAATCAGGAAATAATACCTCAAAAAGAGGTGAAATACTTAGGCGTTACAATAGACAGGCACCTAGTGTTCGGGGCCCATATTCAGAAGGCGTGCGATAAGGCCGAAAGGACGCACGCGGCCTTAAGCAGACTGATGCCGAACGTGGGAGGACCGACGGCGGAGAAAAGAAGACTTTTGGCGGGGGTCATAACCTCGTCCGTACTTTATGCGGCCCCTATTTGGGCAGGAGGTTTAAGAGTCCAAAGGCATGGTCAAAGACTGGCGTCGGTCCAAAGAAAGATCGCCTTGAGAGTGGCGTCGGCATACAGGACGGCATCTACAGAGGCGATATCAGTGGTCGCCGGAATAATACCGCTACACCTGATGGCCGAGGAAAGGCGCAGGATGTATGCTGAGAGAGTGGAGAGGGCAGACAGGGAAAGGAGGCAACGTGAAATCAGAGTAGAGACGTTGGACAGGTGGCAGAGGGAATGGGATGGGTCCACTAAAGGAAGGTGGACGTATGCCCTAATAAGAGACCTGAAACAATGGCACAATAGAAGTTTTGGTCAGGTGGACTATTTTATCACCCAATTTCTAACGGGACACGGAAGTTTCATGGTTTATCTTAAAAGAATAAACAAGGTGGAGTCAGATATTTGCTTATACTGTGCGGAAAGGGATGACCCCAGACATGTGCTAGCGACGTGCCCCAGATTTGGTAGGCAGAGGCAGGAAATGGAGGCACAAGTGGGGGACCTAGCCGAAGAAAGCATCATAGGAAAGGCCCTAGCCAGTAAAGAGAACTGGGATGCAATTATGGGGGGTATAAGGAAAATAATGAGGGTAAAGGAAGAAGACTTGAGGAACATACAAGCCCGCAGGGAGAATGCGGAGTTGACGCTCGTAGAGGATGACTTACTGTAGCAATCTATTAAAGCGTTGTTATATATTTGTGTATGTATTTAGTTTTGCTTTTTAGCTACTTATTGCACGTTTGCTTTTTATTACTTATTTATTTATTTATTAGCTATTGCTTATTATTGTTCGTTATGCCGGTTTTGTTGTTGTATGATTTGTTATTAGTAGTCGCTTATTTATTTGTTTGCTTTTTGCCTATTTATTAGATGCCCGTTATACTGTAGGTATTATTGCACTTATTTATTTATTTATTTAATTATGTTAATGACCTAACTATTAGTAGTAGTGGAATAGGAATTGTAGATAGCTAGAACGGTAACCGTCAGCTCTTCGGTTTTGATGTAAAGCCTGTTACAGGTGGTTCCGAAACCGAGGGGCTGAGGAGGAGGGAGGAGGGTTAAAAAAGGTTAGGTTAGGTTAGGTTAGGTTAGGTTAGGTTAGGTTAGGTTAGGTTAGGTTAGGTTAGGTTAGGTTAGGTTAGGCCAGGTTAGGTTAGGTTAGGTTAGGCCAGGCCAGGTTAGGTTAGGTTAGGTTAGGTTAGGTTAGGTTAGGTTAGGTTAGGGCCAGGCCAGGTTAGGTTAGGTTAGGCCAGGTTAGGTTAGGTTAGAGTTAGGTTAGGCCAGGCCAGGCCAGGCCAGGCCAGGCCAGGCCAGGTTAGGCCAGGCCAGGCCAGGCCAGGCCGTTAGGCCAGGCCAGGCCAGGCCAGGCCAGGCCAGGTTAGGCCAGGCCAGGCCAGGCCAGGCCAGGCCAGGTTAGGGCCAGGTTAGGCCAGGCCAGGCCAGGTTAGGCCAGGCCAGGCCAGGCCAGGTTAGGCCAGGCCAGGCCAGGCCAGGCCAGGCCAGGTTAGGTTAGGTTAGGCCAGGCCAGGCCAGGCCAGGCCAGGTTAGGCCAGGCCAGGCCAGGTTAGGCCAGGCCAGGCCAGGCCAGGCCAGGCCAGGCCAGGCCAGGCCAGGCCAGGCCAGGCCAGGTTAGGCCAGGCCAGGCCAGGCCAGGTTAGGCCAGGCCAGGCCAGGCCAGGTTAGGTTAGGTTAGGTTAGGCCAGGCCAGGCCAGGTTAGGTTAGGCCAGGCCAGGCCAGGCCAGGCCAGGCCAGGTTAGGCCAGGCCAGGTTAGGTTAGGTTAGGCCAGGCCAGGCCAGGCCAGGCCAGGCCAGGCCAGGCCAGGTTAGGTTGGCCAGGTTAGGTTAGGTTAGGTTAGGTTAGGTTAGGTTAGGTTAGGTTAGGTTAGGTTAGGTTAGGTTAGGTTAGGTTAGGTTAGGCCAGGCCAGGTTAGGTTAGGAGGTTAGGTTAGGTTAGGTTAGGTTAGGTTAGGTTAGGTTAGGTTAGGTTAGGTTAGGTTAGGTTAGTTAGGTTAGGTTAGGTTAGGTTAGGTTAGGTTAGGTTAGGTTAGGTTAGGTTAGGTTAGGTTTCGTGGTGGAGGGGCTTGAGTAGTCGCGATGATCTGTCAAGCTACGCCGGCGGGGGTCTCGCAAGTGACCCCTGGTAGGGTTTCCCATGCCGGACAGGTTGAGAGTGAGCGATGAAAACAAAGGACAGCTCAAACCTCAGGACCTACCACCGCGAGGTGGTAGTAACGGGAACTGACGCACCCGAGGTCGATCCGAGTCACGGGCAGCTGTGCCACTAGTCCGATTAATACCGTAATCCTGGACCGCACTTCAACGACCACAGTGGAAAAGAAAAAATGGCACCGCTGCGCATGTTGTGCGGGATCTGGGACCGGGGCTTGCCTTTACCGGCCGACCTGCGAGGAGACAACCTCTATAAAATAACCGAGAGAGACTCGCTAAAACCTGCGGGGCACCAGGCGCACCCCTCAGAAGTTAGCCTTCCCCCCGATATGGGACCACTGTCGGGGGGTGACATTTAGTTGTTCCCGTACTCGTGGGATTCAAATGATGGAGCCACAGAAGAATAACCCCAAAGTGCAGGGGGTAACCCCAGCACCGGCCGGGAGGAGGGTGAAGGGGCAGCACCCACTCCTCGATCGTTACTATACGTCTGCTCCGCCCAAGAAAGCCCAGGGGGGCAAGGAAGTAAGAAAATAGAACAGATAGAATTGGAGAAAGGAGGAGAGAGACCTGATCACGGGAGAGAGGAAGTGATCCCGGAAATAACTGGCGAA
The DNA here is from genome assembly GCA_025584915.1 of Monochamus saltuarius. NCBI lineage: Eukaryota > Metazoa > Arthropoda > Insecta > Coleoptera > Cerambycidae > Monochamus > Monochamus saltuarius. Next base: position 150,804 of record CM046730.1, read on the forward strand.
AGGGGCAGCTTCATGAGCAGGCATAAAATTGGTAGATCACCACCGCAGAGAAGAGGGTCCTGCCCGGAGACGGGCATAGGGGTTGGAGACAGAAACAGGAAAGGCCAACACGAGAAGAAGAAGATGAGAGAAAGGCCAAGAGGAAGAGAAGACAGAATGAGTCTGGGAGGCCCGCCTCAAGCCATCACCGCAGGATGGATATGCGGGATAATAAGGAAATTAGACACAGACAGTCAATCGCTGTCGTTATTAGCGAAAGAAAAAAACACCAAAAGAGAAATTAAGGAGATCGCGGTATCCCTGAGATCTCTTATGAGACAGCTGACTGCCGGGGATGTGCAGGAGACGCTGAAAATAGTAGACGAGGGCCGCCAGCAAAAGGAGGACATTGCGAGACTGACGGAGGAAAACGAGGATCTACGGGGAAGGATTACGCGTATCGAAAATGAAATGGAGACTTTAAGAGACAGATCTCGGAACAGCGAGGGGCTCACAATGAGTGAGGACTTGCTGGACGGAGTAAGGGGTTATGAAGATATAATGAAATTCAAAGACCGAACATGGCCGGAAGAACTCTTCAGGGCGACCTCTATGAGTCCCGGCTCTCCCCTTGGGGAGGGCAGCGACACAGACCTGGTCGTTTTAATGGAGGAGGGAGGGGACACATCCACTAATGATGGGATGAAGAATGCCATGCTGGCCAGGTTCCCAGAAGTTGCTGACCTCGAAGGTAAAGTGGCCACTATGTCAATCAAAACAAAGTTTGAAACGAATGTAGGTGGGGCAGAAAAGACCAGGTTCGTACACAGAGTGGAAGTGCTGAGTACCAGAGAATGGTACGATGCTATGGTTGAGCTTAAAGCCCGCATGATTCGGCGTAACAGGGGGAAACTGGCGGTATATCCACCGGCGGCTGATAGGACTGGGCAAGTCACCCGAAGATTTGCGGAAATGGTGTTCAGAGATTCGGAGATTAAATGCGTAATATACGTTAAAAATAGAGAAAGAGTTCCTGCCATAGGTAAAACGAGAACGAAAACGACAGAAGCAGTTCTGATAAAGAACGAAGGCAGATCGTATGCAGAACTGCTAAATGACGTAAAACAAAAGGTGGCAATAAACCCTGAGGTGGCCAAGGGAATACGAACCGTAAGGCACACCAAAGAAGGGAACATGTTGATTGTGGTTGACAAGCAGCATGAAATAATGGAAAACTTAAAGAGAGAATTAAAAGATGTGGTGGATGAGAACAGAATGGAGGAGGTTGGAAGGAGAAGAGGAAGAGCCATGGTGATCAAGGATATTGACGAGCTAACAACCAGGAGGAGGTGGCAGCGGCCGTAGCAGGGGCCGCGGGGGTCAATATGGAAGCGTGCGTAGTGGGGAATTTCGACCCTATTTCGGAGGAAATAGGGCAGTTACGGTAACTGTCCCCGCCGATAAAGCAGACCCTTTGGTAAAGGCCGGGAAAATTAAAATTGGCCTAAACTTGTGCCTTATAACTGAGAGATTGCAGGTGCAGCAGTGTTACCGATGTTGGAGTTACGACCACCTGCGAAAAGACTGCAAAGGTGAGGATCTCAGCACGAAGTGCCGAAAATGCGGAAGCGAGGGCCATATAGCAAGGAACTGCACAGAGGGCCTTCGCTGCTTAAACTGTAAAGAGGAAGGACACGCCGCAGGATCTGGGAAATGCCCAGAATTCCGTAAGGCCTTGGCCAGAACACGCCGGAAGGCAAAGAGAGAAGGGGTTTTAACACAGGGTCTTTTGCATCCTGATTGATCTGTGATATTAGACTGTGATATTTTCATAGTATTAGCGTGATTGTCCCGTATACATTTATTTATTCGTTTATTTATACTATTTGTTGATTTGCAGTTGCCTGTGATACTTTGTTCTAGTCATCTTTTGTATTATATTATATTTATTTGCCTGTTCGTTTACTTATATTACGCTTTACTTTGCCTGGGATAGTTTTTCGACCTTTATTTATTTACTTATATTTTATATATTACGTTTTGTTTGCCTGTGTTTTACATATTTATTATATATACAAATGATTAATATACTTCAGATAAATGTCGATAGAAGAAGAGCCGCACAGGAGTTATTAATGAAGACGGCGGAAGAAAGTAAAGCCGACCTTATTCTGGTGAGCGAGCCCAACCTCACCATACTGAGGAAAAAGAACTGGTTTGTAGATAGGGACGAAAGGGCATGTATAATAAAGGCGTCGCGAGGGGTGCAAATCTCCAAATGGGGTAGGGGTAAAGGTTATGTGTGGGTGCTGGCTGGAGGTGTTTATATATACGCCGTATATATTTCTCCAAATGTGACGCCGGAGTTCTTCGGCGAATGGATCGGAGAGTTGGCCGCCGATATAGAGGGGAAAGGACCAAACGTCGTGGTTGGAGGGGATGTCAATGCTAAGTCCCCATGTGGGGATCCCAACGGGAGGACAGGAAGGGCGGAATACTCGCAGAGTGGATAGCCAGCGCCGGGATGACGGTCCTAAATCATGGCGGGAAACCCACCTTCGAAAGGGATGGGTCAGGTTCCCATATAGACGTGACACTGGCCAAGGAAGAGGTGTCGAGGAAGGTGTTGGAATGGAGGGTGCTGGACGAGGAAACCCTTAGCCTGCATCGCTATATAAGCTTCCGTTTGAATGCAGGTAGACTCCCCAATAGGACCAAGTGGAGGAAGGGTGGAATCGACAATAGGAAGCTGGTAGAATTGTTCGAATCCGAAATGGCATTCGCAGGGGGGTGTCACGACGAAGAGATATATATGAGCGCCTTGGAAAAGATAAACAAGAAAGCCACCTTGAGGATAAGAACAGATGCAAAAGGAAACGAACCCTTTTGGTGGACGGCCGAAATCGCCGACAAAAGGAGCCGCACGCTGCAAGCCAGGAGAAGGCTGACCAGGGCAAGAGCGCGGGGGATGGCTGAGGGAGCAGGTTTCGAGCTCCTAAAGGCCGAATACAGGGCGGCAAAAAGAGACTTAAAGCAATCCATCCAAAAGGAGAAAGACAGTAAATGGAAGGAGCTCTGCAAAAAGGTGGAGGAGGATATCTGGGGGGATGGATAAAACATTATGAAAAACACTTTGAATATAAAGGCCACACCTATAGAAATGGATGAGGGAAGGAAGGTGGATATAGCCCGTACACTTTTCCCGGAAGGCAGAGAGGTAGATGCCGGTAATGAGGGCGATGAAAGGGTTCCGCAGAGGAGCTTCACAATGGAAGATCTGGAGGCAGCGGCGGAACGAATGAAGGCAAGGAAAGCACCTGGACCTGATCAGATTCCTCCTGAGGTCATAAAGACTCTGGTAAAGAAAAAGTGCGTCCTAGAACTGTTAAATTACGTCTTCAACCAGAGAAGATTTCCAAGCCGGTGGAAGAAGGCTAACTTAGTACTCATACCTAAGCCAGGTAGGGATCTAGAAAGTCCGGGTGCATACCGGCCTATATGTCTTCTGGACACAATGGGAAAGCTGTACGAGGCCCTCCTATTGCAGAGATTGGAAGAGGAGATCGAGAGAACGGGGCAGCTGAGTGAACGGCAATACGGCTTCCGGAGAGGGAAATCTACCATCGGGGCCGTAGAAGAAGCCGTCAGAACAATTAAAAGTGCGGGGCAAGCGGCGTGGTGCGCTCTAATCCTGCTGGATATCAAAAATGCCTTCAATGCTGCGAGCTGGAGACATATAATGGGTAGCCTGAGAGAAAGGAATATAGCGTCATTTCTGATGGAAATCGTGCGTGACTACCTGAGGGACAGGAGTCTAAAGGTTACCAAGAATTATACGGAACAATTGAGCGCCGGTGTTCCACAGGATCGGTTCTGGGGCCTACGCTCTGGAACCTCCTGTTCGATGGCGTTCTGAGGGTGGAGGTGCCAGAGGGTGTCAAGATGGTGGCATACGCCGACGACCTGGCTCTGGTGGTCACGTGCGATTCACCAAAAGAGATGATGACAAAGGCAAATGAGGCTCTCGCTGCGATAAACGGATGGATGACCGCACACGATCTCACGCTCGCAGCGGACAAAACGGAGGCCCTGGTGGTAGCGGGAATGCGGAGGCTCAGGAAGTCAAGTTTAGACTGGGAAATAAGGAAATAATACCACAAAAAGAGGTAAAATACTTGGGCGTGACCATAGACAGGCACCTAGTGTTCGGGGCCCATATTCAGAAGGCGTGCGATAAGGCCGAAAGGACGCACGCGGCCCTAAGTAGACTAATGCCGAACGTGGGAGGACCGACGGCGGAGAAAAGAAGACTTTTGGCGGGGGTCATAACCTCGTCTGTGCTTTATGCGGCCCCTATTTGGGCAGGAGGTTTAAGAGTCCAAAGACATGGTCAAAGACTGGCGTCGGTCCAAAGAAAGATCGCCTTGAGAGTGGCGTCGGCATACAGGACGGCATCTACAGAGGCGATATCAGTGGTCGCCGGAATAATACCGCTACACCTGATGGCTGAGGAAAGGCGCAGGATGTATGCGGAGAGAGTGGAGAGGGCGGACAGGGAAAGGAGGCAACACGAAATCAGAGTAGAGACGTTGGACAGGTGGCAGAGGGAGTGGGATGGGTCCACTAAAGGAAGGTGGACGTATGCCCTAATAAGAGACCTGAAACAGTGGCACAATAGAAGTTTTGGTCAGGTGGACTATTTTATCACCCAATTTCTAACGGACATGGAAGTTTCATGGTTTATCTTAAAAGAATAAACAAGGTGGAGTCAGACATTTGCTTATACTGTGCGGAGAGGGATGACCCCAGACATGTGTTAGTGACGTGCCCCAGATTTGTTAGGCAGAGGCAGGCAATGGAGGTACAAGTTGGGGACTTAACTGAAGAAAGCATCATAGGAAAGGCCCTAGCCAGTAAAGAGAACTGGGATGCAATTATGGGGGGTATAAGAAAAATAATGAGGGTAAAGGAAGAAGACTTGAGGAACATACAAGCCCGCAGGGAGAATGCGGAGTTGACGCTCGTAGAGGATGACTTACTGTAGCAATCTATTAAAGCGTTGTTATATATTTGTGTATGTATTTAGTTTTGCTTTTTAGCTACTTATTGCACGTTTGCTTTTTATTATGTATTTATTTATTTATTAGCTATTGCTTACTATTTGTTCGTTATGCCGGTTTGTTGTTATATGCTTGTTATTATTAGTCGCTTATTTATTTGTTTTGCTTGTTGCCTATTTATTTGATGCTCGTTATACTGTATGTATTATTGCGCTTATTTATTTATTTATTTACTTATGTTAATGACCTAACTATTAGTAGTGGAATAGAAATTGTAGATAGCTAGAACGGTAACCGTCAGCTCTTCGGTTTTGATGTTAAGCCTGTTACAGGTGGTTCCAAAACCGAGGGGCTGAGGAGGAGGGAGGTGGGTTAAAAAAAAAAAGGTTAGGTTAGGTTAGGTTAGGTTAGGTTAGGTTAGGTTAGGTTAGGTTAGGTTAGGTTAGGTTAGGTTAGGTTAGGTTAGGTTAGGTTAGGTTAGGTTAGGTTAGGTTAGGTTAGGTTAGGTTAGGTTAGGTTAGGTTAGGTTAGGTTAGGTTAGGTTGAGTTAGGTTAGGTTAGGTTAGGTTAGGTTAGGTTAGGTTAGGTTAGGTTAGGTTAGGTTAGGTTAGGTTAGGTTAGGTTAGGTTAGGTTAGGTTAGGTTAGGTTAGGTTAGGTTAGGTTAGGTTAGGTTAGGTTAGGTTAGGTTAGGTTAGGTTAGGTTAGGTTAGGTTAGGTTAGGTTAGGTTAGGTTAGGTTAGGTTAGGTTAGGTTCCCCTCCAAGGCTGAGACCTTGTCGTGGTGGAGGGCTTGAGTAGTCGCGATGATCTGTCAAGCTACGCCGGCGGGGGTCTCGCAAGTGACCCCCGGTAGGGTTTCCCATGCCGGACAGGTTGAGAGTGAGCGATGAAAACAAAGGACAGCTCAAAACTCAGGACCTACCACCGCGAGGTGGTAGTAACGGGAACTGACGCACCCGAGGTCGATCCGAGTCACGGGCAGCTGTGCCACTAGTCCGATTAATACCGTAATCCTGGACTGCACTTCAACGACCACAGTGGAAAAGAAAAAAATGGCACCGCTGCGCATGTTGTGCGGGATCTGGGACCGGGGGGTTTGCCTTTACCGGCCGACCTGCGAGGAGACAACCTCTATAAAATAACCGAGAGAGACTCGTTAAAACCTGCGGGGCACCAGGCGCACCCTCAGAAGTTAGCCTTCCCCGATATGGGACCACTGTCGGGGGGTGACATTTAGTTGTTCCCGTACTCGTGGGATTCAAATGATGGAGCCACAGAAGAATAACCCCAAAGTGCAGGGGGGGGTAACCCCAGCACCGGCCGGGGAGGAGGGTGAAGGGGCAGCACCCACTCCTCGATCGTTACTATACGTCTGCTCCGCCCAAGAAAGCCCAGGGGGGCAAGGAAGTAAGAAAATAGAACAGATAGAATTGGAGAAAGGAGGAGAGAGACCTGATCACGGGAGAGAGGAAGTGATCCCGGAAATAACTGGCGAAAGGGGCAGCTACATGAGCAGGCATAAAATAGGTAGATCACCACCGCAGAGAAGAGGGTCCTGCCCGGAGACGGGCATAGGGGTTGGAGACAGAAACAGGAAAGGCCAACACGAGAAGAAGAAGATGAGAGAAAGGCCAAGAGGAAGAGAGAAGACAGAATGAGTCTGGGAGGCCCGCCTCAAGCCATCACCGCAGGATGGATATGCGGGATAATAAGGAAATTAGACACAGACAGTCAATCGCTGTCGTTATTAGCGAAAGAAAAAAACACCAAAAGAGAAATTAAGGAGATCGCGGTATCCCTGAGATCTCTTATGAGACAGCTGACTGCCGGGGATGTGCAGGAGACGCTGAAAATAGTAGACGAGGGCCGCCAGCAAAGGAGGACATTGCGAGACTGACGGAGGAAAACGAGGATCTACGGGGAAGGATTACGCGTATCGAAAATGAAATGGAGACTTTAAGAGACAGATCTCGGAACAGCGAGGGGCTCACAATGAGTGAGGACTTGCTGGACGGAGTAAGGGGTTATGAAGATATAATGAAATTCAAAGACCGAACATGGCCGGAAGAGCTCTTCAGGGCGACCTCTATGAGTCCCGGCTCTCCCCTTGGGGAGGGCAGCGACACAGATCTGGTCGTATTAATAGATACGTCTGAGACATCTACTAATGATGGGATGACGAATGCCATGCTGGCCAGGTTTCCAGAAGTTGCGGACCTCGAAGGTAAGGTGGCCACCATGTCAATCAGAACAAAGTTTGAAACAAGTGAAGGCGGGGTAGAGAAGACCAGGTTCGTGCACAGAGTGGAGGTGCAGAGTACCAGAGAATGGTACGACGCGATGACCGAGCTAAAAGCCCGCATGATCCGGCGTAATAGAGGGAAACTGGCGGTATATCCACCGACGGCTGACAGGACCGGACAAGTCACCAGAAGATTCGCGGAAATGGTGTTCAGAGATTCGGAGATCAAATGCGTAATATACGTTAAAAATAGAGAAAGAGTTGCTGCTACAGGTAAAACGAGATTGAAATCGACGGAAGCAGTTCTGATAAAGAACGAAGGCAGATCATATGCAGAACTGCTAAGTGAGGTAAAACAAAAGGTGGCAATAAACCCTGAGGTGGCCAAGGGTATACGAACCGTAAGGCACACCAAAGAAGGGAACATGTTGATAGTGGTAGACAAGCAGCATGAGATAATGGAAAACTTAAAGAGAGAACTAAAAGAGGTGGTTGGTGAGAACAGAATGGAGGAGGTTGGAAGGAGAAGAGGAAGAGCCATGGTGGTCAAGGACATTGACGAGCTAACAACCAGGGAGGAGGTGGCAGCGGCCGTAGCAGGGGCCGCGGGCGTCAATATGGAAGCGTGCGTAGTGGGGGAATTTCGACCCTATTTCGGAGGAAATAGGGCAGCTACGGTAACGGTCCCCGCGGATAAAGCAGACCTTCTGGTAAAGGCCGGGAAAATTAAAATAGGCCTAAATTTGTGCCTTATAACCGAGAGATTGCAGGTGCAGCAGTGTTACCGATGTTGGAGCTACGACCACCTACGAAAAGACTGCAAAGGTGAGGATCTCAGCACGAAGTGCCGAAAATGCGGAAGCGAGGGCCATATAGCCAGGAACTGCACAGAGGGCCTTCGCTGCTTAAACTGTAAAGAGGAAGGACACGCCGCAGGATCCGGGAAATGCCCAGAATTCCGCAAGGCCTTGGCCAGAACACGCCGGAAGGCAAAAGAGAGAAGGGGTTTTAACACAGGGTCTTTTGCATCCTGATTGATCTGTGATATTAGACTGTGATATTTTCATAGTATTAGCGTGACCGTCCCGTATACATTTATTTATTCGTTTATTTATACTATTTATTGTTATTTATTGGTGCCGTTTTATACACTCCCTGTATGTTAATGTCCCCACGAGGAATCAAGTGATATTTGCCTGTGATATTTATTCTAGTCCCTTTATATTATATACATTTATTTACCTGTCTATTTATTATATACGTTTTGTTTTGTTTACTGATGTCCCCTGATATAAAGATACTACAGATCAACGTCGACAGGAGGAGGGCGGCACACGACGTCCTATCGCAAACAGCCGCAAAAGTAGAGGCAGATTTAATCGTAGTTAGCGAGCCTAACAAAACCCTGTTAAAGAAACAGTCATGGTTTGCAGATAAACTAGGTAACGCTGCGATAATTAATAACTCAAACATGAGCGTGAACGAATGGGGAAACGGTAGAGGTTTCGTGTGGGTAAGAACGAACGGGATATATATATATAGCGTTTACATATCGCCCAACGTCACCGATGAGGGCTACGAGACCTTCCTAAGCGACGTCCAGGACGACATCAGGGGAAAGGGGCAGAAGATCCTTATAGCAGGGGACTTTAACGCGAAGTCTCCTTTATGGGGGTCGCCCGTACAGGACAGAAGAGGCGAAATGGCAGGGGAATGGTTAAACGCCCAAGAAATGGTTGTCCTCAATAGGGGAGATAAACCCACCTTCCAAAGAGGGACAACACAGTCCTTCATCGACCTAACTGTGGTAGGTGAGGACCTTGTGGGGAAGGTGGTAGGATGGGAAGTGCTTGGAGAAGAATCCATGAGCGAACACAACTACATAATGACTACTATCGCGATGGACGCTGGGTTGAAAAGAAAGATCAACCACTATGAGAAGAAGGGCTTCCTGAAGGACAAATTCAGGAAGCTCATTAGAGAGGATCGCACTCTGGCGGATGGAGACAAGCACATTGAGGAATATATGGAGGCACTGAAACGGTGCAGTGATAAGTCGGTCATGTGGGTCAAAAGAGACAGGCAAGGAAGGGACACATATTGGTGGACGGAGGAAATAGCGAATGCCAGAAAAAGGGCCATGGAACAAAGGAGGAAACTCACAAGAGCTAGGGCGGCAGGAGAAGCCATCAGCAGGGAGGCTTTAGAGAACCTGGGGAGTGAATATAAGGAAAAGAGAAAGGAGGTCAAAAGACTGATACAGCGAGAAAAAAGAAAGATATGGAAACAATTGTGCGAGGACACGGAAAGAGATATTTGGGGAGATGCATACAAGATTGTGATGCGCTCTTTAAAGATACCGCACCCCAGAATAGATCTGGACAAAGAAAGAATCCTTCAAGTTGCCAGGGCACTCTTCCCCGCAGGTGAGGAGCTGCAGCGGCAGAGGTGGGGAACAAATGGAGAAGACATAATCCCCATTTCGACGGAGGAAGTAAAAAACGCTGGAATCAGACTAAAAAGTAAGAAGGCGCCCGGGATGGACGGAATCCCCCCGGAGGCCGTCAAAATTCTGATTGAAGAACACACTGAGGCCGTTACGGGCCTCCTAAATGGCTGCTTCGGCAGAAAAAACTTCCCTATTCAATGGAAATCGGCGAAATTGGTACTAATACCAAAGCCGAAAAAAGAAGGACAACTTGAAGAGTCCTACAGACCGATTTGTCTTCTAAACACTATGGGCAAACTCTATGAGTCCGTAATTCTGAATAGAATTGAGAAGGAGACAGAAAGGACAGGCCATCTGAGCGAGGCCCAATGGGGCTTCAGGAAAGGTAGGTCGTCCGTTGAAGCGGTCGATTCGGCGATCAGAGAAATAAGGAACAGAGGGGCGAATAGCTGGACGGCCCTAATCCTGCTTGACGTGAAGAACGCCTTTAATACAGCCAGTTGGAGGGCTATAATGGAGGCGATGAACGGCAGGGACATGGATGGCCACTTGATAGACGTCATCCAGAACTATTTTAGTGACCGGGAGGTTGTCTTGCAGGATCGCACGACGATGGAGGTGAGCGCGGGGGTTCCGCAGGGCTCAATCTTAGGACCGACCCTGTGGAACCTGATGTACGACGACGTTCTCAAGTTAGAAACACCGCCGCGAACGTCCTTGATCGCCTACGCGGACGATCTCGCGGTGATAACATCGGCCGAAAATGAGACAGGGCTAATGATAAGGGCGAATGAGACCCTGAGCAATATAGACGGTTGGATGGAAAGGCACCACCTAACTTTGGCGCCAGAAAAAACGGAGGCCATCGTTTTCGCCGGCATGAAAAAGATAAGGAACTTGCAGTTAAATATTAGGGGGACTCCAATCGTGCCAAAGAAGACCGTAAAATACCTGGGAGTCACGCTGGATAAGCATCTCAATTTCGGACCGCATATTATGGAAGCCTGCCGCAAAGCAGAGAGAACCGCAGCAGCCCTGTCAAGAATCCTCCCTAATATAGGGGGACCGTCGGGTAAAAAAAGAAGGGTACTGGCGAACGTGGTAGACTCCACCCTGCTGTACGCCGCCCCAATCTGGAAACGAGGGGTGGAGGTGGAGAGGTACAGGAAAAGACTGCTGACGGTTCAAAGAAAGATGGCGCTGAGGACGGCCAGGGCGTATAGGACGGTCTCCACAGACGCCGCCCTAGTGATTGCGGGCTTAATACCCATACACATGCTCATCGACGAGAGGAGTAGGATCTACGAGAGAGAAGGAAATAAAAAAGCCATTGTAAAAGAAGAAAGGATGGTCACATATATTAGATGGCAGAATGAATTTGATGAGGCTAAGGGAGGAAGGTGGACGAGAAAACTCATTCAGGATGTCAAAGCCTGGAGAGAGAGAGAGCATGGTGAAATAAACTACTTCGTTACGCAGTTCTTGACGGGCCATGGAAGCCTAGGAGCCTATGTGCACAGAATAGGTAAAAGGGACACGGCCCGATGCACCTTCTGCGAGGCGGAAAATGATACGGCAGAGCACGCCTTTTTCGAGTGCCCCGACTCAGAGAGGGAAAGAGAAATATTAAGAACGGAGTTAGAGGGGACCGAGATTAATGCGGGAAACATTATCGCCTGTGCTCTGCAAGACGAGAGAAAGTGGAATATCATTATGAAAAAAGTTGAAAGCATCATGAGAAGAAGAGAAGCGGAACAGCTAGGCAGGGAAGACGGAGCGAACCCCTAGCGCAGCTCCGACTATTCCTGGTATGTGGACGCACAAATTCTTTTAAGTAGATACTTTGTTCAGCTAATGATAAGTTTTTTATTCTTTCTGTATATTTGTTATAAGCTTGTCTATTGGTTTTTATTTATTTATTGCTAAGTGCTAGGTTTTTTAGATTTGTTGTGCGCTTGTTTATTTGTTTATGTTGTTTATATTGCTTTTTGCTGTTTGTTTGCTGTAGCTATTGCTATCTTTACTGCTTGTTTGTTGCTTATTTGCTTTTTAGATCATTTATTTATTATTATTGCTTGTATGACTGTATATATACTTATTTATTTTTTACTTTGACTTAGCTATTATATAGTAGTAGTTAGACATTATATAGAAATAGTTAGACGGAAACCGTCAGCTCTTCGGTTTTGATGTTAAACCTGTTACAGGTGGTTCCAAAACCGAGGGGCTGAGGAGGAGGGAGGTGGGAAATAAAAAAAAGGTTAGGTTAGGTTAGGTTAGGTTAGGTTAGGTTAGGTTAGGTTAGGTTAGGTTAGGTTAGGTTAGGTTAGGTTAGGTTAGGTTAGGTTAGGTTAGGTTAGGTTAGGTTAGGTTAGGTTAGGTTAGGTTAGGTTAGGTTAGGTTAGGTTAGGTTAGGTTAGGTTAGGTTAGGTTAGGTTAGGTTAGGTTAGGTTAGGTTAGGTTAGGTTAGGTTAGGTTAGGTTAGGTTAGGTTAGGTTAGGTTAGGTTAGGTTAGGTTAGGTTAGGTTAGGTTAGGTTAGGTTAGGTTAGGTTAGGTTAGGTTAGGTTAGGTTAGGTTAGGTTAGGTTCCCCTCCAAGGAGCTGTGAGACCTTGTCGTGGTGGAGGGGCTTGAGTAGTCGCGATGATCTGTCAAGCTACGCCGGCGGGGGTCTCGCAAGTGACCCCCGGTAGGTTTTCCATGCCGGACAGGTTGAGAGTGAGCGATGAAAACAAAGGACAGCTCAAACCTCAGGACCTACCACCGCGAGGTGGTAGTAACGGGAACTGACGCACCCGAGGTCGATCCGAGTCACGGGCAGCTGTGCCACTAGTCCGATTAATACCGTAATCCTGGACCGCACTTCAACGACCACAGTGGAAAAGAAAAATGGCACCGCTGCGCATGTTGTGCGGGATCTGGGACCGGGGCTTGCCTTTACCGGCCGACCTGCGAGGAGACAACCTCTATAAAATAACCGAGAGAGACTCGCTAAAACCTGCGGGGCACCAGGCGCACCCCTCAGAAGTTAGCCTTCCCCCCGATATGGGACCACTGTCGGGGGGTGACATTTAGTTGTTCCCGTACTCGTGGGATTCAAATGATGGAGCCACAGAAGAATAACCCCAAAGTGCAGGGGGGGGTAACCCCAGCACCGGCCGGGGAGGAGGGTGAAGGGGCAGCACCCACTCCTCGATCGTTACTATACGTCTGCTCCGCAAGAAAGCCCAGGGGGGCAAGGAAGTAAGAAAATAGAACAGATAGAATTGGAGAAAGGAGGAGAGAGACCTGATCACGGGAGAGAGGAAGTGATCCCGGAAATAACTGGCGAAAGGGGCAGCTTCATGAGCAGGCATAAAATTGGTAGATCACCACCGCAGAGAAGAGGGTCCTGCCCGGAGACGGGCATAGGGGTTGGAGACAGAAACAGGGAAAGGCCAACACGAGAAGAAGAAGATGAGAGAAAGGCCAAGAGGAAGAGAGAAGACAGAATGAGTCTGGGAGGCCCGCCTCAAGCCATCACCGCAGGATGGATATGCGGGATAATAAGGAAATTAGACACAGACAGTCAATCGCTGTCGTTATTAGCGAAAGAAAAAAACACCAAAGAGAAATTAAGGAGATCGCGGTATCCCTGAGATCTCTTATGAGACAGCTGACTGACGGGGATGTGCAGGAGACGCTGAAAATAGTAGACGAGGGCCGCCAGCAAAAGGAGGACATTGCGAGACTGACGGAAAACGAGGATCTACGGGGAAGGATTACGCGTATCGAAAATGAAATGGAGACTTTAAGAGACAGATCTCGGAACAGCGAGGGCTCACAATGAGTGAGGACTTGCTGGACGGAGTAAGGGGTTATGAAGATATAATGAAATTCAAAGACCGAACATGGCCGGAAGAACTCTTCAGGGCGACCTCTATGAGTCCCGGCTCTCCCCTTGGGGAGGGCAGCGACACAGACCTGGTCGTTTTAATGGAGGAGGGAGGGGACACATCCACTAATGATGGGATGAAGAATGCCATGCTGGCCAGGTTCCCAGAAGTTGCTGACCTCGAAGGTAAAGTGGCCACTATGTCAATCAAAACAAAGTTTGAAACGAATGTAGGTGGGGCAGAAAAGACCAGGTTCGTACACAGAGTGGAAGTGCTGAGTACCAGAGAATGGTACGATGCTATGGTTGAGCTTAAAGCCCGCATGATTCGGCGTAACAGGGGGAAACTGGCGGTATATCCACCGGCGGCTGATAGGACTGGGCAAGTCACCCGAAGATTTGCGGAAATGGTGTTCAGAGATTCGGAGATTAAATGCGTAATATACGTTAAAAATAGAGAAAGAGTTCCTGCCATAGGTAAAACGAGAACGAAAACAACAGAAGCAGTTCTGATAAAGAACGTAGGCAGATCATATGCAGAACTGCTAAATGACGTAAAACAAAAGGTGGCAATAAACCCTGAGGTGGCCAAGGGAATACGAACCGTAAGGCACACCAAAGAAGGGAACATGTTGATTGTGGTTGACAAGCAGCATGAAATAATGGAAAACTTAAAGAGAGAATTAAAAGATGTGGTGGATGAGAACAGAATGGAGGAGGTTGGAAGGAGAAGAGGAAGAGCCATGGTGATCAAGGATATTGACGAGCTAACAACCAGGGAGGAGGTGGCAGCGGCCGTAGCAGGGGCCGCGGGGGTCAATATGGAAGCGTGCGTAGTGGGGGAATTTCGACCCTATTTCGGAGGAAATAGGGCAGTTACGGTAACTGTCCCCGCGGATAAAGCAGACCCTTTGGTAAAGGCCGGGAAAATTAAAATTGGCCTAAACTTGTGCCTTATAACTGAGAGATTGCAGGTGCAGCAGTGTTACCGATGTTGGAGTTACGACCACCTGCGAAAAGACTGCAAAGGTGAGGATCTCAGCACGAAGTGCCGAAAATGCGGAAGCGAGGGCCATATAGCAAGGAACTGCACAGAGGGCCTTCGCTGCTTAAACTGTAAAGAGGAAGGACACGCCGCAGGATCTGGGAAATGCCCAGAATTCCGTAAGGCCTTGGCCAGAACACGCCGGAAGGCAAAAGAGAGAAGGGGTTTTAACACAGGGTCTTTTGCATCCTGATTGATCTGTGATATTAGACTGTGATATTTTCATAGTATTAGCGTGATTGTCCGTATACATTTATTTATTCGTTTATTTATACTATTTGTTGATTTGCAGTTGCCTGTGATACTTTGTTCTAGTCATCTTTTTGTATTATATTATATTTATTTGCCTGTTCGTTTACTTATATTACGCTTTACTTTGCCTGTGATAGTTTTTCGACCTTTATCTATTTACTTATATTTTATATATTACGTTTTGTTTGCCTGTGTTTTACATATTTATTATATATACAAATGATTAATATACTTCAGATAAATGTCGATAGAAGAAGAGCCGCACAGGAGTTATTAATGAAGACGGCGGAAGAAAGTAAAGCCGACCTTATTCTGGTGAGCGAGCCCAACCTCACCATACTGAGGAAAAAGAACTGGTTTGTAGATAGGGACGAAAGGGCATGTATAATAAAGGCGTCGCGAGGGGTGCAAATCTCCAAATGGGGTAGGGGTAAAGGTTATGTGTGGGTGCTGGCTGGAGGTGTTTATATATACGCCGTATATATTTCTACAAATGTGACGCCGGAGTTCTTCGGCTAATGGATCGGAGAGTTGGCCGCCGATATAGAGGGGAAAGGACCAAACGTTGTGGTTGGAGGGGATGTCAATGCTAAGTCCCCATGTGGGGATCCCAACGGGAGGACAGGAAGGGCGGAATACTCGCAGAGTGGATAGCCAGCGCCGGGATGACGGTCCTAAATCATGGCGGGAAACCCACCTTCGAAAGGGATGGGTCAGGTTCCCATATAGACGTGACACTGGCCAAGGAAGAGGTGTCGAGGAAGGTGTTGGAATGGAGGGTGCTGGACGAGGAAACCCTTAGCCTGCATCGCTATATAAGCTTCCGTTTGAATGCAGGTAGACTCCCCAATAGGACCAAGTGGAGGAAGGGTGGAATCGACAATAGGAAGCTGGTAGAATTGTTCGAATCCGAAATGGCATTCGCAGGGGGGTGTCACGACGAAGAGATATATATGAGCGCCTTGGAAAAGATAAACAAGAAAGCCACCTTGAGGATAAGAACAGATGCAATAGGAAACGAACCCTTTTGGTGGACGGCCGAAATCGCCGACAAAAGGAGCCGCACGCTGCAAGCCAGGAGAAGGCTGTCCAGGGCAAGAGCGCGGAGGATGGCTGAGGAGCAGGTTTCGAGCTCCTAAAGGCCGAATACAGGGCGGCAAAAGAGACTTAAAGCAATCCATCCAAAAGGAGAAAGACAGTAAATGGAAGGAGCTCTGCAAAAGGTGGAGGAGGATATCTGGGGGATGGATATAACATTATGAAAAACACGTTGAAGTTAAAGGCCCCACCTATAGAAATGGAGGATGGAAGGAAGATGGAGATAGCCCGTACACTTTTCCCGGAAGGCAGAGAGGTAGATGCCGGTAATGAGGGCGATGAAAGGGTTCCGCAGAGGAGCTTCACAATGGAAGATCTGGAGGCAGCGGCGGAACGAATGAAGGCAAGGAAAGCACCTGGACCTGATCAGATTCCTCCTGAGGTCATAAAGACTCTGGTAAAGAAAGGGGGAGTGCGTCCTAGAACTGTTAAATTACGTCTTCAACCAGAGAAGATTTCCAAGCCGGTGGAAGAAGGCTAACTTAGTACTCATACCTAAGCCAGGTAGGGATCTAGAAAGTCCGGGTGCATACCGGCCTATATGTCTTCTGGACACAATGGGAAAGCTGTACGAGGCCCTCCTATTGCA
>CM046730.1:167490-182490 GCA_025584915.1 Monochamus saltuarius
AACAGAGGGGTTGGTTCACTTGAAGCTGCTTCATATTACATAGAGCGTGTGTAGAGCGTTATTGCCTATACTAACATCAACGGTCTTATAAACGCAGAGGGTTCAACCGCTAAGTTGTTACTTCTTAGCAGTGCAAGCCTTTCTAGAAGGAAACCCAACGCCTGGGATAGTGTCCTATAACGCTGGGCTTGTACTGTGCAATACACATGCAGTAAAGGTATAACCAGTGTGTATCCTTAATGTTTGTATCATAATGCACGTCTGATTGTATCAGCAGCCACGTGTTTGTGTTGTTTCTAGAGCGAAACTGTGATATATAAGCAGTCGAGCCATAAACAGAGTGGTTGGTTCACTTGAAGCTGCTTCATATTACATAGAGCGTGTGTAGAGCGTTATTGCCTATACTAACATCAACGGTCTTATAAACGCAGAGGGTTCAAATGCTAAGTTGTTACTTCTTAGCAGTGCAAGCTTTTCTAGAACGAAACCCAACGCCTGGGATCGTGTCCTATATCGCTGGGCTTGTCCTGTGCAATACACATGCAGTAAAGGTATAACCAGTGTGTCTCCTTGATGTATGTATCGTGATGCACGTCTGATTGTATCAGCAGCCACGTGTTTGTGTTGCTTCTAGAGCGAAACTGTGAAATATAAGCAGTCGAGCCATAAACAGAGTGGTTGTCTCACTTGAAAGTACTTCATAGTCCATAGAGCGTGTGTAGAGCGTTATTGTCTATACTAACATCAACGGTCTCGCAAACGTAGATGGTTCAACTGCTAAGTTGTTACTTCTTAGCAGTGCAAGCCATTCTAGAAGGAAACCCAACGCCTGGGATAGTGTCCTATAGCGCTGGTCTTGTACTGTGCAATACACATGCAGTAAAGGTATAACCAGTGTGTATCCTTAATGTTTGTATCATAATGCACGTCTGATTGTATCAGCAGCCACGTGTTTGTGTTGCTTCTAGATGGAAACTGTGATATATATGCAGTCGAGCCATAAACAGAGTGGTTGGTTCACTTGAAGCTGCTTCATATTACATAGAGCGTGTGTAGAGCGTTATTGCCTATACTAACATCAACGGTCTTATAAACGCAGAGGGTTCAAACGCTAAGTTGTTACTTCTTAGCAGTGCAAGCCTTTCTAGAAGGAAACCCAACGCCTGGGATAGTGTCCTATAACGCTGGGCTTGTACTGTGCAATACACATGCAGTAAAGGTATAACCAGTGTGTATCCTTAATGTTTGTATCATAATGCACGTCTGATTGTATCAGCCACGTGCTTGTGTTGCTTCTAGATGGAAACTGTGATATATATGCAGTCGAGCCATAAACAGAGGGGTTGTTTCACTTGAAACTGCTTCATAGTACATAGAGCGTGTGTAGAGCGTTATTGCCTATACTAACATCAACGGTCTCGCAAACGCAGATGATTCAACTGCTAAGTTGTTACTACTTAGCCGTGCAAGCCTTTCTAGAAGGAAACCTAACGCCTGGGATCGTGTCCTATAGCGCTGGGCATGTAGTGTGCAATACACATGCAGTAAAGGTAAAGCCAATGTGTATCCTTAATGTCTGTATCGTGATGCACGTCTGATTGTATCATCAGCCACGTGCTTGTGTTGCTTCTAGATGGAAACTGTGATATATATGCAGTCGAGCCATAAACAGAGTGGTTGGTTCACTTGAAGCTGCTTCATATTACATAGAGCGTGTGTAGAGCGTTATTGCCTATACTAACATCAACGGTCTTATAAACGCAGAGGGTTCAAACGCTAAGTTGTTACTTCTTAGCAGTGCAAGCCTTTCTAGAAGGAAACCCAACGCCTGGGATAGTGTCCTATAACGCTGGGCTTGTACTGTGCAATACACATGCAGTAAAGGTATAACCAGTGTGTATCCTTAATGTTTGTATCATAATGCACGTCTGATTGTATCAGCAGCCACGTGTTTGTGTTGCTTCTAGAGCGAAACTGTGATATATAAGCAGTCGAGCCATAAACAGAGTGGTTGGTTCACTTGAAGCTGCTTCATATTACATAGAGCGTGTGTAGAGCGTTATTGCCTATACTAACATCAACGGTCTTATAAACGCAGAGGGTTCAAATGCTAAGTTGTTACTTCTTAGCAGTGCAAGCTTTTCTAGAACGAAACCCAACGCCTGGGATCGTGTCCTATATCGCTGGGCTTGTCCTGTGCAATACACATGCAGTAAAGGTATAACCAGTGTGTATCCTTGATGTATGTATCGTGATGCACGTCTGATTGTATCAGCAGCCACGTGTTTGTGTTGCTTCTAGAGCGAAACTGTGAAATATAAGCAGTCGAGCCATAAACAGAGTGGTTGTTTCACTTGAAACTGCTTCATAGTACATAGAGCGTGTGTAGAGCGTTATTGCCTATACTAACATCAACGGTCTCGCAAACGTAGATGATTCAACTGCTAAGTTGTTACTTCTTAGCCGTGCAAGCCTTTCTAGAAGGAAACCTAACGCCTGGGATCGTGTCCTATAGCGCTGGGCATGTAGTGTGCAATACTCATGCAGTAAAGGTAAAGCCAATGTGTATCCTTAATGTCTGTATCGTGATGCACGTCTCATTGTATCAGCAGCCACGTGTTTGTGTTACTTCTAAAGGGAAACTGTGACATATAAGCAGTCGAGCCATAAACAGAGTGGTTGGTTCACTTGAAGCTGCTTCATATTACATAGAGCGTGTGTAGAGCGTTATTGCCTATACTAACATCAACGGTCTTATAAACGCAGAGGGTTCAAACGCATGTTGTTACTTCTTAGCAGTGCAAGCCTTTCTAGAACGAAACCCAACGCCTGGGATCGTGTCCTATATCGCTGGGCTTGTACTGTGCAATACACATGCAGTAAAGGTATAACCAGTGTGTATCCTTAATGTTTGTATCATAATGCACGTCTGATTGTATCATCAGCCACGTGCTAGTGTTGCTTCTAGATGGAAACTGTGATATATATGCAGTCGAGCCATAAACAGAGTGGTTGGTTCACTTGAAGCTGCTTCATATTACATAGAGCGTGTTTAGAGCGTTATTGCCTATACTAACATCAACGGTCTTATAAACGCAGAGGGTTCAAACGCTAAGTTGTTACTTCTTAGCAGTGCAAGCCTTTCTAGAAGGAAACCCAACGCCTGGGATAGTGTCCTATAACGCTGGGTTTGTACTGTGCAATACACATGCAGTAAAGGTATAACCAGTGTGTATCCTTAATGTTTGTATCATAATGCACGTCTGATTGTATCAGCAGCCACGTGTTTGTGTTGCTTCTAGAGCGAAACTGTGATATATAAGCAGTCGAGCCATAAACAGAGTGGTTGGTTCACTTGAAGCTGCTTCATATTACATAGAGCGTGTGTAGAGCGTTATTGCCTATACTAACATCAACGGTCTTATAAACGCAGAGGGTTCAAACGCTAAGTTGTTACTTCTTAGCAGTGCAAGCCTTTCTAGAACGAAACCCAACGCCTGGGATCGTGTCCTATATCGCTGGGCTTGTCCTGTGCAATACACATGCAGTAAAGGTATAACCAGTGTGTATCCTTAATGTATGTATCGTGATGCACGACTGATTGTATCAGCAGCCACGTGTTTGTGTTGCTTCTAGAGCGAAACTGTGAAATATAAGCAGTCGAGCCATAAACAGAGTGGTTGGTTCACTTGAAACTGCTTCATAGTACATAGAGCGTGTGTAGAGCGTTATTGCCTATACTAACATCAACGGTCTTCAAAACGCAGATGATTCAAACGCTAGTTGTTACTTTTTAGCCGTGCAAGCGTTTCTAGAAGGAAACCCAACGCCTGGGATCGTGTCCTATATCGCTGGGCTTGTCCTGTGCAATACACATGCAGTAAAGGTATAACCAGTGTGTATCCTTAATGTATGTATCGTGATGCACGTCTGATTGTATCAGCAGCCACGTGTTTGTGTTGCTTCTAGAGCGAAACTGTGAAATATAAGCAGTCGAGCCATAAACAGAGTGGTTGTCTCACTTGAAAGTACTTCATAGTCCATAGAGCGTGTGTAGAGCGTTATTGTCTATACTAACATCAACGGTCTCGCAAACGTAGATGATTCAACTGCTAAGTTGTTACTTCTTAGCAGTGCAAGCCATTCTAGAAGGAAACCCAACGCCTGGGATAGTGTCCTATAGCGCTGGGCATGTAGTGTGCAATACACATGCAGTAAAGGTAAAGCCAATGTGTATCCTTAATGTCTGTATCGTGATGCACGTCTCATTGTATCAGGAGCCACGTGTTTGTGTTGCTTCTAAAGGGAAACTGTGACATATAAGCAGTCGAGCCATAAACAGAGTGGTTGGTTCACTTGAAGCTGCTTCATATTACATAGAGCGTGTGTAGAGCGTTATTGCCTATACTAACATCAACGGTCTTATAAACGCAGAGGGTTCAAACGCTAAGTTGTTACTTCTTAGCAGTGCAAGCCTTTCTAGAAGGAAACCCAACGCCTGGGATAGTGTCCTATAACGCTGGGCTTGTACTGTGCAATACACATGCAGTAAAGGTATAACCAGTGTGTATCCTTAATGTTTGTATCATAATGCACGTCTGATTGTATCAGCAGCCACGTGTTTGTGTTTGTTCTAGAGCGAAACTGTGATATATAAGCAGTCGAGCCATAAACAGAGTGGTTGGTTCACTTGAAGCTGCTTCATATTACATAGAGCGTGTGTAGAGCGTTATTGCCTATACTAACATCAACGGTCTTATAAACGCAGAGGGTTCAAACGCTAAGTTGTTACTTCTTAGCAGTGCAAGCCTTTCTAGAACGAAACCCAACGCCTGGGATCGTGTCCTATATCGCTGTCCTGTGCAATACACATGCAGTAAAGGTATAACCAGTGTGTATCCTTAATGTATGTATCGTGATGCACGTCTGATTGTATCAGCAGCCACGTGTTTGTGTTGCTTCTAGAGCGAAACTGTGAAATATAAGCAGTCGAGCCATAAACAGAGTGGTTGGTTCACTTGAAACTGCTTCATAGTACATAGAGCGTGTGTAGAGCGTTATTGCCTATACTAACATCAACGGTCTTCAAAACGCAGATGATTCAAACGCTAGTTGTTACTTTTTAGCCGTGCAAGCCTTTCTAGAAGGAAACCCAACGCCTGGGATCGTGTCCTATTGCGCTGTGCTTGTACTGTGCAATACACATGCAGTAAAGGTATAACCAGTGTGTATCCTTAATGTATATATCGTGCTGCACGTCTGATTGTATCAGCAGCCACGTGTTTGTGTTGTTTCTAAAGCGAAACTGTGATATATAAGCAGTCGAGCCATAAACAGAGTGGTTGTCTCACTTGAAAGTACTTCATAGTCCATAGAGCGTGTGTAGGGCGTTATTGCCTATACCAACAACAACCGTCTGGCAAACGCGGATGATTCAACTGCTAAGTTGTTATATCTTAGCAGTGCAAGCCTTTCTAGAAGGACACCCAACGCCTGGGATAGTGTCCTATAGCGCTGGGCTTGTACTGTGCAATACACATGCAGTAAAGGTATAACCAGTGTGTATCCTTAATGTATGTATCGTGATGCACGTCTGATTGTATCAGCAGCCACGTGTTTGTGTTGCTTCTAGAGCGAAACTGTGATATATAAGCAGTCGAGCCATAAACAGAGTGGTTGGTTCACTTGAAACTGCTTCATAGTACATAGAGCGTGTGTAGAGCGTTATTGCCTATACTAACATCAACGGTCTTCAAAACGCAGATGATTCAAACGCTAGTTGTTACTTATTAGCCGTGCAAGCCTTTCTAGAAGGAAACCTAACGCCTGGGATCGTGTCCTATAGCGCTGGGCATGTAGTGTGTAATACACATGCAGTAAAGGTAAAGCCAGTGTGTATCCTTAATGTATGTATCATAATGCACGTCTGATTGTATCATCAGCCACGTGCTTGTGTTGCTTCTAGATGGAAACTGTGATATATAAGCAGTCGAGCCATAAACAGAGTGGTTGTCTCACTTGAAAGTACTTCATAGTCCATAGAGCGTGTGTAGAGCGTTATTGTCTATACTAACATCAACGGTCTCGCAAACGTAGATGATTCAACTGCTAAGTTGTTACTTCTTAGCAGTGCAAGATATTCTAGAAGGAAACCCAACGCCTGGGATAGTGTCCTATAGCGCTGGGCTTGTACTGTGCAATACACATGCAGTAAAGGTATAACCAGTGTGTATCCTTAATGTATGTATCATAATGCATGTCTGATTGTATCAGCAGCCACGTGCTTATGTTTGTTCTAGATGGATACTGTGATATATATGCAGTCGAGCCATAAACAGAGTGGTTGGTTCACTTGAAACTGCTTCATAGTACATAGAGCGTGTGTAGAGCGTTATTGCCTATACTAACATCAACGGTCTTATAAACGCAGAGGGTTCAAACGCTAAGTTGTTACTTCTTAGCAGTGCAAGCCTTTCTAGAACGAAACCCAACGCCTGGGATCGTGTCCTATATCGCTGGGATTGTCCTGTGCAATACACATGCAGTAAAGGTATAACCAGTGTGTATCCTTAATGTATGTATCGTGATGCACGTCTGATTGTATCAGCAGCCACGTGTTTGTGTTGCTTCTAGAGCGAAACTGTGATATATAAGCAGTCGAGCCATAAACAGAGTGGTTGGTTCACTTGAAGCTGCTTCATATTACATAGAGCGTGTGTAGAGCGTTATTGCCTATACTAACATCAACGGTCTTATAAACGCAGAGGGTTCAAACGCTAAGTTGTTACTTCTTAGCAGGGCAAGCCTTTCTAGAACGAAACCCAACGCCTGGGATCGTGTCCTATATCGCTGGGCTTGTCCTGTGCAATACACATGCAGTAAAGGTATAACCAGTGTGTATCCTTAATGTATGTATCGTGATGCACGTCTGATTGTATCAGCAGCCACGTGTTTGTGTTGCTTCTAGAGCGAAACTGTGATATATAAGCAGTCGAGCCATAAACAGAGTGGTTGGTTCACTTGAAACTGCTTCATAGTACATAGAGCGTGTGTAGAGCGTTATTGCCTATACTAACATCAACGGTCCCGCAAACGCAGATGATTCAACTGCTAAGTTGTTACTTCTTAGCAGTGCAAGCCTTTCTAGAAGGAAACCCAACGCCTGGGATAGTGTCCTATAGCGCTGGGCTTGTACTGTCCAATACACATGCAGTAAAGGTATAACCAGTGTGTATCCTTAATGTATGTATCGTGATGCACGTCTGATTGTATCAGCAGCCACGTGTTTGTGTTGTTTCTAAAGCGAAACTGTGATATATAAGCAGTCGAGCCATAAACAGAGTGGTTGTCTCACTTGAAAGTACTTCATAGTCCATAGAGCGTGTGTAGAGCGTTATTGTCTATACTAACATCAACGGTCTCGCAAACGTAGATAATTCAACTGCTAAGTTGTTACTTAGCAGTGCAAGCCATTCTAGAAGGAAACCCAACGCCTGGGATAGTGTCCTATAGCGCTGGTCTTGTACTGTGCAATACACATGCAGTAAAGGTATAACCAGTGTGTATCCTTAATGTATGTATCATAATACACGTCTGATTGTATCAGCAGCCACGTGTTTGTGTTGCTTCTAAAGGGAAACTGTGATATATAAGCAGTCGAGCCATAAACAGAGTGGTTGGTTCACTTGAAGCTGCTTCATATTACATAGAGCGTGTGTAGAGCGTTATTGCCTATACTAACATCAACGGTCTTATAAACGCAGAGGGTTCAAACGCTAAGTTGTTACTTCTTAGCAGTGCAAGCCTTTCTAGAACGAAACCCAACGCCTGGGATCGTGTCCTATATCGCTGGGCTTGTCCTGTGCAATACACATGCAGTAAAGGTATAACCAGTGTGTATCTTAATGTATGTATCGTGATGCACGTCTGATTGTATCAGCAGCCACGTGTTTGTGTTGCTTCTAGAGCGAAACTGTGATATATAAGCAGTCGAGCCATAAACAGAGTGGTTGGTTCACTTGAAACTGCTTCATAGTACATAGAGCGTGTGTAGAGCGTTATTGCCTATACTAACATCAACGGTCTTCAAAACGCAGATGATTCAAACGCTAGTTGTTACTTTTTAGCCGTGCAAGCCTTTCTAGAAGGAAACCCAACGCCTGGGATCGTGTCCTATTGCGCTGTGCTTGTACTGTGCAATACACATGCAGTAAAGGTATAACCAGTGTGTATCCTTAATGTATGTATCGTGATGCACGTCTGATTGTATCAGCAGCCACGTGTTTGTGTTGTTTCTAAAGCGAAACTGTGATATATAAGCAGTCGAGCCATAAACAGAGTGGTTGTCTCACTTGAAAGTACTTCATAGTCCATAGAGCGTGTGTAGGGCGTTTTTGCCCATACCAACAACAACCGTCTGGCAAACGCGGATGATTCAACTGCTTGTTATATCTTAGCAGTGCAAGCCTTTCTAGAAGAAAACCCAACGCCTGAGATCGTGTCTTATAGCACTGTGCTTGTACTATGCAATACACATGCAGTAAAGGTATAAACAGTGTGTATCCTTAATGTATGTATCATAATGCACGTCTGATTGTATCAGCAGCCACGTGTTTGTGTTGTTTCTAAAGCGAAACTGTGATATATAAGCAGTGGAGCCATAAACAGAGTGGTTGTCTCACTTGAAAGTACTTCATAGTACATAGAGCGTGTGTAGAGCGTTATTGTCTATACTAACATCAACGGTCTCGCAAACGTAGATGATTCAACTGCTAAGTTGTTACTCCTTAGCAGTGCAAAACCCAACGCCTGAGATCGTGTCCTATAGCACTGTGCTTGTACTATGCAATACACATGCAGTAAAGGTATAAACAGTGTGTATCCTTAATGTATGTATCATAATGCACGTCTGATTGTATCAGCAGCCACGTGTTTGTGTTGTTACTAAAGCGAAACTGTGATATATAAGCAGTGGAGCCATAAACAGAGTGGTTGTCTCACTTGAAAGTACTTCATAGTTCATAGAGCGTGTGTAGAGCGTTATTGTCTATACTAACACAACGGTCTCGCAAACGTAAATGATTCAACTGCTAAGTTGTTACTCCTTAGCAGTGCAAGCCATTCTAGAAGGAAACCCAACGCCTGGGATAGTGTCCTATAGCGCTGGGCTTGTACTGTGCAATACACATGCAGTAAAGGTATAACCAGTGTGTATCTTTAATGTATGTATCGTGATGCACGTCTGATTGTATCAGCAGCCACGTGTTTGTGTTGTTTCTAAAGCGAAACTGTGATATATAAGCAGTCGAGCCATAAACAGAGTGGTTGTCTCAGTTGAAAGTACTTCATAGTCCATAGAGCGTGTGTAGAGCGTTATTGTCTATACTAACATCAACGGTCTCGCAAACGTAGATGATTCAACTGCTAAGTTGTTACTTCTTAGCAGTGCAAGCCATTCTAGAAGGAAACCTAACGCCTGGGATCGTGTCCTATAGCGCTGGGCATGTAGTGTGTAATACACATGCAGTAAAGGTAAAGCCAGTGTGTATCCTTAATGTATGTATCGTGATGCACGTCTGATTGTATCAGCAGCCACGTGTTTGTGTTGTTTCTAAAGCGAAACTGTGATATATAAGCAGTCGAGCCATAAACAGAGTGGTTGTCTCACTTGATAGTACTTCATAGTCCATAGAGCGTGTGTAGGGCGTTTTTGCCCATACCAACAACAACCGTCTAGCAAACGCGGATGATTCAACTGCTAAGTTGTTATATCTTAGCAGTGCAAGCCTTTCTAGAAGAAAACCCAACGCCTGGGATCGTGTCCTATAGCGCTGGTCTTGTACTGTGCAATACACATGCAGTAAAGGTATAACCAGTGTGTATCCTTAATGTTTGTATCATAATGCACGTCTTATTGTATCAGCAGCCACGTGTTTGTGTTGCTTCTAGAGCGAAACTGTGATATATAAGCAGTCGAGCCATAAACAGAGTGGTTGGTTCACTTGAAACTGCTTCATAGTACATAGAGCGTGTGTAGAGCGTTATTGCCTATACTAACATCAACGGTCTTATAAACGCAGAGGTTTCAAACGCTAAGTTGTTACTTCTTAGCAGGGCAAGCCTTTCTAGAAGGAAACCCAACGCCTGGGATAGTGTCCTATAACGCTGGGCTTGTACTGTGCAATACACATGCAGTAAAGGTATAACCAGTGTGTATCCTTAATGTTTGTATCATAATGCACGTCTGATTGTATCATCAGCCACGTGCTTGTGTTGGTTCTAGATGGAAACTGTGATATATATGCAGTCGAGCCATAAACAGAGGGGTTGTTTCACTTGAAACTGCTTCATAGTACATAGAGCGTGTGTAGAGCGTTATTGTCTATACTAACATCAACGGTCTCGCAAACGTAGATGATTCAACTGCTAAGTTGTTACTTCTTAGCAGTGCAAGCCATTCTAGAAGGAAACCTAACGCCTGGGATCGTGTCCTATAGCGCTGGGCTTGTACTGTGCAATACACATGCAGTAAAGGCATAACCAGTGTGTATCCTTAATGTATGTATCGTGATGCACGTCTGATTGTATCAGCAGCCACGTGTTTGTGTTGCTTCTAGAGCGAAACTGTGATATATATGCAGTCGAGCCATAAACAGAGTGGTTGGTTCACTTGAAACTGCTTCATAGTACATAGAGCGTGTGTAGAGCGTTATTGCCTATACTAACATCAACGGTCTTCAAAACGCAGATGATTCAAACGCTAGTTGTTACTTATTAGCCGTGCAAGCCTTTCTAGAAGGAAACCTAACGCCTGGGATCGTGTCCTATAGCGCTGGGCATGTAGTGTAATACACATGCAGTAAAGGTAAAGCCAGTGTGTATCCTTAATGTATGTATCGTGATGCACGTCTGATTGTATCAGCAGCCACGTGTTTGTGTTGTTTCTAAAGCGAAACTGTGATATATAAGCAGTCGAGCCATAAACAGAGTGGTTGTCTCACTTGAAAGTACTTCATAGTCCATAGAGCGTGTGTAGGGCGTTTTTGCCCATACCAACAACAACCGTCTGGCAAACGCGGATGATTCAACTGCTAAGTTGTTATATCTTAGCAGTGCAAGCCTTTCTAGAAGAAAACCCAACGCCTGAGATCGTGTCCTATAGCACTGTGCTTGTACTATGCAATACACATGCAGTAAAGGTATAAACAGTGTGTATCCTTAATGTATGTATCATAATGCACGTCTGATTGTATCAGCAGCCACGTGTTTGTGTTGTTTCTAAAGCGAAACTGTGATATATAAGCAGTGGAGCCATAAACAGAGTGGTTGTCTCACTTGAAAGTACTTCATAGTTCATAGAGCGTGTGTAGAGCGTTATTGTCTATACTAACATCAACGGTCTCGCAAACGTAGATGATTCAACTGCTAAGTTGTTATTTCTTAGCAGTGCAAGCCTTTCTAGAAGGAAACCCAACGCCTGGGATAGTGTCCTATAGCGCTGGGCTTGTACTGTCCAATACACATGCAGTAAAGGTATAACCAGTGTGTATCCTTAATGTATGTATCGTGATGCACGTCTGATTGTATCAGCGGCCACGTGTTTGTGTTGTTTCTAAAGCGAAACTGTGATATATAAGCAGTCGAGCCATAAACAGAGTGGTTGTCTCACTTGAAAGTACTTCATAGTCCATAGAGCGTGTGTAGAGCGTTATTGTCTATACTAACATCAACGGTCTCGCAAACGTAGATGATTCAACTGCTAAGTTGTTACTTCTTAGCAGTGCAAGCCATTCTAGAAGGAAACCTAACGCCTGGGATCGTGTCCTATAGCGCTGGGCATGTAGTGTGTAATACACATGCAGTAAAGGTAAAGCCAGTGTGTATCCTTAATGTATGTATCGTGATGCACGTCTGATTGTATCAGCAGCCACGTGTTTGTGTTGCTTCTAAAGGGAAACTGTGATATATAAGCAGTCGAGCCATAAACAGCGTGGTTGTCTCACTTGATAGTACTTCATAGTCCATAGAGCGTGTGTAGGGCGTTTTTGCCCATACCAACAACAACCGTCTAGCAAACGCGGATGATTCAACTGCTAAGTTGTTATATCTTAGCAGTGCAAGCCTTTCTAGAAAACCCAACGCCTGGGATCGTGTCCTATAGCGCTGGTCTTGTACTGTGCAATACACATGCAGTAAAGGTATAACCAGTGTGTATCCTTAATGTTTGTATCATAATGCACGTCTTATTGTATCAGCAGCCACGTGTTTGTGTTGCTTCTAGAGCGAAACTGTGATATATAAGCAGTCGAGCCATAAACAGAGTGGTTGGTTCACTTGAAACTGCTTCATAGTACATAGAGCGTGTGTAGAGCGTTATTGCCTATACTAACATCAACGGTCTTATAAACGCAGAGGTTTCAAACGCTAAGTTGTTACTTCTTAGCAGGGCAAGCCTTTCTAGAAGGAAACCCAACGCCTGGGATAGTGTCCTATAACGCTGGGCTTGTACTATGCAATACACATGCAGTAAAGGTATAACCAGTGTGTATCCTTAATGTTTGTATCATAATGCACGTCTGATTGTATCATCAGCCACGTGCTTGTGTTGCTTCTAGATGGAAACTGTGATATATATGCAGTCGAGCCATAAACAGAGGTTGTTTCACTTGAAACTGCTTCATAGTACATAGAGCGTGTGTAGAGCGTTATTGTCTATACTAACATCAACGGTCTCGCAAACGTAGATGATTCAACTGCTAAGTTGGTACTTCTTAGCAGTGCAAGCCATTCTAGAAGGAAACCTAACGCCTGGGATCGTGTCCTATAGCGCTGGGCTTGTACTGTGCAATACACATGCAGTAAAGGCATAACCAGTGTGTATCCTTAATGTATGTATCGTGATGCACGTCTGATTGTATCAGCAGCCACGTGTTTGTGTTGCTTCTAGAGCGAAACTGTGATATATAAGCAGTCGAGCCATAAACAGAGTGGTTGGTTCACTTGAAACTGCTTCATAGTACATAGAGCGTGTGTAGAGCGTTATTGCCTATACTAACATCAACGGTCTTCAAAACGCAGATGATTCAAACGCTAGTTGTTACTTATTAGCCGTGCAAGCCTTTCTAGAAGGAAACCTAACGCCTGGGATCGTGTCCTATAGCGCTGGGCATGTAGTGTGTAATACACATGCAGTAAAGGTAGAGCCAGTGTGTATCCTTAATGTATGTATCGTGATGCACGTCTGATTGTATCAGCAGCCACGTGTTTGTGTTGTTTCTAAAGCGAAACCGTCTGGCAAACGCGGATGATTCAATTGCTAAGTTGTTATATCTTAGCAGTGCAAGCCTTTCTAGAAGGAAACCCAACGCCTGGGATAGTGTCCTATAGCGCTGGGCTTGTACTGTGCAATACACATGCAGTAAAGGTATAACCAGTGTGTATCCTTAATGTATGTATCGTGATGCACGTCTGATTGTATCAGCAGCCACGTGTTTGTGTTGCTTCTAGAGCGAAACTGTGATATATTAGCAGTCGAGCCATAAACAGAGTGGTTGGTTCACTTGAAGCTGCTTCATATTACATAGAGCGTGTGTAGAGCGTTATTGCCTATACTAACATCAACGGTCTTCAAAACGCAGATGATTCAAACGCTAGTTGTTACTTTTTAGCCGTGCAAGCCTTTCTAGGAGGAAACCCAACGCCTGGGATCGTGTCCTATTGCGCTGTGCTTGTACTGTGCAATTCACATGCAGTAAAGGTATAACCAGTGTGTATCCTTAATGTCTGTATCGTGATGCACGTCTGATTGTATCAGAAGCCACGTGTTTGTGTTGCTTCTAGAGGGAAACTGTGATATATAAGCAGTCGAGCCATAAACAGAGTGGTTGGTTCACTTGAAGCTGCTTCATATTACATAGAGCGTGTGTAGAGCGTTATTGCCTATACTAACATCAACGGTCTTATAAACGCAGAGGGTTCAAACGCTAAGTTGTTATTTCTTAGCAGTGCAAGCCTTTCTAGAAGGAAACCCAACGCCTGGGATAGTGTCCTATAGCGCTGGTCTTGTACTGTGCAATACACATGCAGTAAAGGCATAACCAGTGTGTATCCTTAATGTATGTATCGTGATGCACGTCTGATTGTATCAGCAGCCACTTGTTTGTGTTGTTTCTAAAGCGAAACTGTGATATATAAGCAGTCGAGCCATAAACAGAGTGTTTGTCTCACTTGAAAGTACTTCATAGTCCATAGAGCGTGTGTAGAACGTTATTGTCTATACTACCATCAACGGTCTCGCAAACGTAGATGATTCAACTGCTAAGTTGTTACTTCTTAGCAGTGCAAGCCATTCTAGAAGGAAACTCAACGCCTGGGATAGTGTCCTATAGCGCTGGTCTTGTACTGTGCAATACACATGCAGTAAAGGTATAACCAGTGTGTATCCTTAATGTATGTATCATAATGCACGTCTGATTGTATCAGCAGCCACGTGTTTGTGTTGCTTCTAGAGCGAAACTGTGATATATAAGCAGTCGAGCCATAAACAGAGTGGTTGGTTCACTTGAAACTGCTTCATAGTACATAGAGCGTGTGTAGAGCGTTATTGCCTATACTAACATCAACGGTCTTATAAACGCAGAGGGTTCAAACGCTAAGTTGTTACTTCTTAGCAGTGCAAGCCTTTCTAGAACGAAACCCAACGCCTGGGATCGTGTCCTATATCGCTGGGCTTGTCCTGTGCAATACACATGCAGTAAAGGCATAACCAGTGTGTATCCTTAATGTATGTATCGTGATGCACGTCTGATTGTATCAGCAGCCACGTGTTTGTGTTGCTTCTAGAGCGAAACTGTGATATATATGCAGTCGAGCCATAGAGTGGTTGTCTCACTTGAAAGTACTTCATAGTCCATAGAGCGTGTGTAGGGCGTTATTGCCTATACTAACATCAACGGTCTTCAAAACGCAGATGATTCAAACGCTAGTTGTTACTTATTAGCC